>CAUYLG010075341.1:0-144032 GCA_963573385.1 Cacajao melanocephalus | reverse complement strand
CTCCCTCTTTTCCTCCTCCTTCCCCTCCCCCTCCTCCCCCTCCTCTCCAGCCGTCACAGGACACTGTGGTTCCTGGTTTTCCTCCCTCCTCTCAGCCTGCTCAGGGCTCAGCCATGGTCCCCTTCTCTGCCATTGTCTGCCCTGGGACTGCCACAGTCGGGAGCATTGAGGGTCTGTGTGGCAGAGGGGAGGGAGCTCCTGACTTCAGAGGTCGGGAAGTGCAAGCTATCCTGTGCCAGAAATAGGTGGCGCCCCACACCTCCTCACGCATTTCCCAACTCTGCCCTTCCTCCCTCAGCCTCTTCTCAACATGCCGCCAGGGATTCTTGCTTTCCTTTTTAAAGTTATTTTAAATTGTGTTAAGATACACATAACATCGAACTTTAACCATTTTAAGTGTCCAATTTAGTGGCATTAAGTACATTCACATTGTTGTGGCACTGTCACCACCTCTATGTCCAGAACTTTGTCATCTTCCCAAACTGAACTGTTCCATGAATCACAAACTCCCCACCCCTCTGTTCCCCCAGCCACTGGCAACCCCGCGTTTGACTTTTTGTCTCTGTGAGTCTGACTCCTTTTAGAACCTCATATGTGGGAGCCATACAGTGTTTGTCCTGTGACTGGCCTATTTCACGTCGCACGGGGTCCTCACGGTTCATCCGTGTTGTGGCACGTGTGAGGCTTTCCTTCCATTTGGAGGCCGAATGGGATTCTGTTGTATGGATAGGCCACGTTTGCCCATCCGCTGATCTGTCCATTGACACTCGGGTTACTGGAATTAGGTTACCATGAGCATGGGTGTGCAAACAGAGTGATTCCTTTAGAACACTTTTAGGCCAGTCCGTGACAGTCTTCTGTTCAGCCAGGAACTTCCTGTTCTCTCAGCAGAGAAGCCCAAAGCCTTTATGATGGTCCCCAGGACCTGTACACCCCACCCCATCACCCCCTGCAGCCACGCTGAGCCCCGCTCTTGCTCAGACACATGGGTACACTGCTGCCTTGGCACAGTCACGGGCTGTGCTCCTGTCCCTCTGCCTGGGACACGCTTTCCCAGGAGGTCCCATGCTCTCCGCCACCACCCTCCAGGCTTTGCCCCAGTGACTGCACCACCTGCCCTGGTCCCCCTGTGTCACATTGCCTCATAGCCCTCCCCTGCACTTCAGAACCCCCAGCTTGGTTCTCCTGTTTAAAATAGCATTTAGCACCTTCTGACATAGTACAGACAGTCTCAAAGGTCGGCTAAGCTGTGGTGTTTGATAGGTCAGGTGTAGTAAATGCGTTTTGACTTAATGACGTTTTCAGCATACAGTGGATTTATCGGGACGTGGCCCTGTCGTAAGTCAAGGAGCACCTGCGTGTGGTTTACGTTTTTATTCTGTGCATTGTCTGACGCCTACTCCGAGAGGGCGGGGATCTTGTCTGTATGGTTTACTGATGTGTCCTGTCCACCTAGAGCAGTATTTGGCACATAATGGGTACTCAAATACTTGTATGAATCAATGAATCTTTTTTGATAACAGCTTTATTGTGATATAATTCATATAGCATACAATTCACCCATTAAAATGTACAGTTCCACGGGTTTAGTGTGTTCAGGCAGTTGTACAACCATCAGCACAACCAACTTGAAGCATTTTTTATAATCTCCCAAAGAAACCCTATACCCTTTATAAGTTTTTTATTAAAAATTTTTTTAATTGATTGTTTTTTGAGGCAGGGTCTCGCTCTGTTGCCCAGGCTGGAGTACACTGGCACAATCACGGCTCACTGCAGCCTCAACCTCCTGGGCTTACTTAGGCGATCCTCCCACTTCAGCCTCCTGAGTAGCTGGGGCCACAGGTGTGCACCACTACACCTGTGTAAGTTTTGTAGTTTTTGTAAAGATGGAGTTTCGCCATGTTGCCCAGGCTGGTCTCAAACTGCTGGGCTCAAGTGATCCTCCTGCCTTGGCCTCCAAGTGCAGGGATTATAGGCGTGAGCCACTGCACCCAGCCAACCCTATGCCTTTTAGCTGTCACTCCTGTCTCCTCAGGCCTAGGCAGCCATTTTCTGTCTCTATAGATTTGTCTATTCTGGATGTTTTATATAAATGGAATCACGAGATGTATGGTCTTTTGTGCCTGGCTTCTTTCACTTATCATAATGTTTTCAAGTTTCATCCACGTTGTAGCATGTATCAGTACTTCATTCCTTTTTATTGCTGGATAACATTCTGTTGTATGGATTAAGCCACATTATATTTATTCATTAATTAGCTGATGGACAATAGGTTTGCTTCCACTTTCGGGCTATGATGAATCATACAGCTTTGACCAATCTTTTTGATAATCCCTTATATGGGGATGTATGTTTTCAGTTCTCTTGGGGTATACCTAGGAGTGAAATTGCTGGGTCACATGGCAACTCTACCATTAGCCTTTTGAGAAACGGTCAGACTGTTTTGCTACACCATCTTAAAATCCCACTAGCTGTATATGAGAGTTCCAGTTTCTCTACATCCTCAGCTGACATTATTGTCTTCCTTTCTCTTCTTCTTTCATTTTTTAGAGACAAGGTCTCACTCTGTTACCTAGGCTGGAGTACAGTGGTGTGATCACAGCTCACTACAGCCTGAACACCTGGGCTCAAGCGACTTTCCTGCCTAAGCCTCCTGAGTAGCTAGGACCACAAACACATGCCACTACGCTTGGCTAATTTTTTTTTTTTTTTTTCTTAGACTGCTCAGCAGGAGCTTGGCTAGTTTTTAGAAGATTTTTTAGAGACGAGGTCTTGCAATACTGCCAAACCTGATCTTGAACTCCTGGCCTCCTGAACTCCTGTCTTAGCCTCACACAGTGCTAGGATTATAGGGATCAGCCACCTTAACTGGCCCTATCTTTCTTTTTGATTGTAGCCATCCTACCGGGTATGAGGTGGTATCTCATTGTGGTTTTGACTTGCATTTCCCTAATTAATGATGTTGCATATCTTTTTATATATATTTGTGTATCTTCTTTGGGGAAACGTCTATTAGAGTATTTGCCCATTTTAAAATAGTATTTGTCTTTTTATCATTGAGTTGTGAGAGTTCTTTATTTTTCTAGGTACAGGTCCTTTGTCAGAGATACGATTTATAAATATTTTGTCCTGTTCTGTGGGTTGTCTTTTCACTTCCTTGACTGTGTCCTTTGAAGCACAGAAGTTTTACATTTTGATGATGTTCAGTTTAGTTCTTCTTTTGTTGTTTGTGCTTTTGGTGTTATAACTAAGAAACCATTGCCAAATCCAAGGTCATAAAGATTTACTTCTGTGTTTCGGTCTAAGAGTTTTGTAGCTTTAGCTCTGACACTTAAGTCTTTGATTTATTTTGAGTTAATTTTTGCATATGGTGTGAGGGAGGGATCCAACTCCATTCTTTTGCATATGGATATCCAGTTGTCCCAGTACCATTTGTTGAAAAGACTCTATTTTTCCCTATTGAATTATCTTAGTATCATTTTTGTAAATCAATTGGCCGTAAGTGTGAGGGTTAACTTTCAAACTCTCTATTCCTGTCCAGTGATCTATATGTTCACCCTTATACCCATACCACACTGTCATGATTACTATAGCTCTGTAGTAAGTTTTGAAATTGAGAGCTATGAGTCTTCCAACTTAATTTTGCTTTTTCAAAATTGTTTGAAATCTTGTTTCAAGACTCTTTATTTGTATATAGAAATGCATGCCATGGAAAACATGGGGTATATTTTTATTTATTTCCATTGTCTTTAATTTCTCTTTTTCTTTTCTTTTCTTTCTTTCTTTTTTCTTTTTTTTTTTTTTTGAGACAGAGTCTCACTCTGTCACCCAGGCTGGAGTGCAGTGGTACAGTCTCAGCTCACTGCAAACTCTGCCTCCTGGGTTCAAGCAATTCTCTCACCTTAGCCTCCTGAGTAGCTGGGATTACAGGTACATGCCACCACATCTGGCTGATTATATATATATATTTTTAAGTAGAGATGAGGTTTCACCATATTGGCCAGACTGGTCTTGAACTCCTGACCTCAAGTGATCCACCCACCTTGGCCTCCTAAAGTGCTGGGATTATAGGCATGAGCCACCGCACCCGGCCTGTCTTTAATTTATTTCAACAATGTTATATATTTTTCAGAGTATAAGTTCTGCATTTTTTTGGTTAAATTTTCCTAAGTATTTTATCCTTTTGATGCTATTACAAATGGAATTGTTTTCTTAATTTTATTTTCAGAATTTTTCATTGTAAATATATGGAAATGCAATTGATTTTTATTTATTGATCTTGTATCCTGCAACCTCGGTGAACTTATCAGTTCTAATAGGGTTTCCGTGGATTCTTCATATTCTTCTACATAAGATCATCTCATCTGTGAATTGAGACAGTTTTACTTTTTCCTTTCCAATATGGATACCTTTTGTTTCTTTTTCTTGCCTGATTTCTCCAGCTAGAACCTTCAGTACAGTGTTGAATTGAAGGAATAAAGGAATCTAAATCTTCACAACATGTCAGTAACTGTCCTGTTTATTCCCATTTACAGATAGGCAGACTGAGGCTTACAGTGGGTAGGTAAGTTGTCCAAGGGTGTGTGACAGCTGAAGAGCTGTGAGGCTAGGCCAGAATTGCTGTGTGCAGTCTGCTTGTGGCAATGCCTTCCCCCCAGCTGCCAACTCCATATATGTAGGCATTTGGGGGAGGTACCAGCCAACCTGGTTGATGACATTTAGAGTCTAGTGAGAAGCTCTGGAAGTCTCACTGGTAGCACTAAGCTCCTCTCTGTGTACCGGCTGCTTCCCATATGTACATGCGTAGGTAAGAGCAAGATAGAAATTACAGCACTTGTACATTCCACCGAGGGCTTTCTCATCAGTATCTTGTTTCATCTTCTTAGCAGCCTTGTCAGGGAAGAATGATGAGTTTTATTGTCCTCCAGTTACTGACGAGGAACTGGCACTTAGAGAGGTCGAGTGACTTTCCTGGCCTTTGGGAAGTGTTGGCATGGTGGGGACAGGGCGGGGCATCATGTGTGTTGAGCATCATCCCTGAGTTAGCCACTGAGCTGGACAATCACTGTATGGCATATGGCTTAATCCTCACTCAGTGTTATTATCCTCTTCCTACAATTCAGAAAATTGATGCTTAGAGAGCTCTTGTAAAGTGCTCCATGCACTCAGCTCAGAAATGGCAGGGGTCTGTCCCCAAACCCAGGCATTCGACCCCCAGATTCTCCCTGCTTTCCTTGGACCACAAGCCCTGAGGTGATCGAAGAACTTTATTAACGGGAAACCACGATGGGAAAAGAGCAGTTCCCACGAGGCCGGCCTTGGCAGGTGCTGTTGCTCCCTGACATGCGTCTCCTTGTGTGTCATCCCCTACTTTAGGTTTAACTGTATCTCGAGAGGCAGGATAATCTTCCAGGGAAAAGCATAGAAGGGGACCATCTGCCGAGGCAAGGGACCTGTTCAAGCAGACTCCTGTCTTTTCTGAGATAAGTCTGACTAATCCAGTCCTTGTGACTAATCCACTCTGAGACTTTTATCTTTAGAACCGATGATTAATTGAAATAGGCTCAATTGTTCCACTTCAGCCCCCATACCTGAGTGTTCCTGGGGGAAGTGGGGTTAGGACAGAGGGGTGGTGCCTGGGAGTTGTGAGGGTCCTTGAACTGTAGGGATTTCAGAGTTTCTAGCACGTAGGGCTGGGGGCAGATCCCACATGGAAACTGAAGCCCTTTCTGCGACATCATGGGGGATCCTGCTTTGAATGCCCTTGAGGGCAGATATACGCAGGGGGTCCTCGTTCTGCAGACCCTGTAGATCATGCTGTGGCTGAGAATCTCTGGAAGATGATGTTGGCCTCTTTGTGACTTTCCTGTTCCACCCCAAGAGCCAGTATTTTCCTCCAAGATCACAGAACTCCCTGAAGGCAGGGACCGAGCGTTGACCAAGCTGCAACGTGCTCCAGAGAGGCTGCTGGTGAGGAAATTCACCCACCCAATCCCACTTCAGACCTCACCACCTGAAGACCTGGATTAGAGAGGATAGAACCCGGATATCAGTCAGACCCCTGCAGCTCACTCTCTGAATGACTTCGAGCACATTTTTTAGTACTTCTGAGCCCCGATCTTCTCACTGTAGAGCTAACCTAGTCGGACAAGTTCATTTTTCAAAAGAGGACATTAGCTTTGGAATTACCCCAAAGCCACACAACAAGTAAGTGCAGAAGGGAGGGCAGTGACCGGACCCTCTGCCCTCGGCATGCCAGGCCCTTCCATGCCATGCTCTCGTCCAGTCCTCACTGCCAGCCTCTGGGGTGCTGGCTTCATCTTGATGGGATGGGAAAAGGCACTGAGACTCGGATGTGTGGGTCATGCTGCCAAGCCACACAGTGAAACGTGGCAGAGCCAGACTGGGATCCACATGTGTCTGATTCCAGGCCCCGTGCAGGCCCCACAGCATCCAAAGATGGCTGGATCCTTGGGCCTTCCTCTCTGCTGGCCGGCGGTTCTGCCTCTGGCCATTGCCTTTTTGAGGTTGAGCACAGGTCTCCTCTGTCCAGGTGCAGGGGATGGTGCTGGCTGGGTGGAGGCAGCAAGGAAGGGGACAGCCTTCTCATGTTCCCAGCCCACCCTTCTCAACATGCCCTTGCTTTCCACACAGGCCTAATTTCCAAGAGGAGTCCGGGGCTCCTGGAGGCCGTCAGCCCCTGCAACATCACAGCAGCCTCTTATCTTGATGGGTGTGTGCTTTTGTTATATTTTTAAATTACAGACGGTGAGAGTTTTCCCTTGGCATCTAGAGCTGAGAGCTTCGGGACTTTGAATGGTGGAAAAGGAACCCAAGTGCCTCTGTGCCAGGCTTCCTCCCAAAACTCGTATCAGAATAGACTACAAGCAGCAGCAGCCCCATAGCTCGGTGGATTAAAACAGCAGAAGGCGTTTTCTCCCTCCTGCCTCCTGCTCGCTGCAGGTGGGTGGCACTCAGGGACCTGGCTGATGGAGTATTGCTGGTCACTGTGCCAGAGGGAACATGGAGTCCTGGAGGCCTTGAACTGGTTAGTACGTGTTCCAGCCAGAAGTGATGTGTTCCTTTGCAGCTCACTGGGTAGAACTGGTCCCCTGCTCGCGTCCCCTAACCACCCTTAACCATGGTGCTACCGAAGGAGCACTCCTGCCGTGTGCCACAAAGCAGGGAGAAGAGGTCACAGCACTAAGGGCAGACCACTGCTGCTGAGGGGAAGTCGGACCAGGACGCTCTATGATTGGAGGCCCAGGGAGGGGCTTCCTGTCATGGGCTGGCCATCAGCAGGGATGTCCAGAGTGTGTTCTAAGGCCTGAGCTGGGCTCCTGCAGGGCATCTGTGCTGTTTCTGCTGATGGAGACCTGAGGCAGGGGCCTGGCCTCTGTCTGGAGTGGGAGGAGGAGGCGGCACAGTTGACCTCCTTTTGCCTTCTCTTGTGGTTTTGGGCTGGGAGTTGCAGACAAGCTTTCTGTAGCTGATTTGGGGTCAGGAATCCCTGTAGGACCCAAGACAGGTCCTAGAGGAGGGAAATGTGTTTGTTCCCACTTTTTTGTGGGGTCCAGGGGCAAAAAGGATAAAAGCTCACAGTGGAAACAGGAGTCTGACATCTGCCTGCTGGGGAGGCCACAGGTTGGGGATCTGGATCAGATGGGATTCGTTCCTTCATTCATTCGATGGTTATTGAATCTTTGCTTTACGTCTGTGTAAGTTACTTTCACTAAGTCACTTAACTTCTCTGAGCCTTAGCTGTCTCATCTCTAAAATTTGGGAACTATTTCCTATCTTACAGGGATATTGTGGGGATTGAGTGGGATAATGGGTGGAAAGTCTCTGGGAGAAGCCTGGCACATACTGGATGCAACAGATTCCTGTAAGGAACAAATGTCTCCATTTTCTCGTCTGTAAAATGCGGGTTATAAGCAGCATCTTTATCCCTTGGGACTACTGGGAAGCGCAAAAGAGACCATTTCCATAAAGCTCCAGCCGCCAGAGACACTCGGGAGACCCCAGTCTCCTCCAGGGTTCCAGCGGTGGGAGGCTCTAAGGGGACCATTCTCCCACCTCCTCTGCCATCAGGCTGTAGCTCCCCAGATTGGGTCCAGCATCTGGAGCCTTCCGGGGCCCTGTCAGAGGCCCAAGAGCCTGTCCCCGAGGCTGGAGCAGAGAGAGGATAGCCCCAGCCTGGGAAGTGCCCCTGCTGTCCGCCTGTGGAGGTCCAGGGTGAGGGCACCTGCAAACTGTCAAGCGCAGTGAGACTGTGAGACATGCTACACAAACTGAGGTGCTGGGTGCTGGCGAGGTGTTGCTTTCAGTCCCTGGGTCTGGACTGGCTTCCTGCTGCTCCCTTCAACCACAGCCCCAGACCCCATCTCCCCCCTGTCCAGCCTCTGCCCAGCGAGCCTACGCTGCCAGCCTGCCGTCTGCACCCGACTGTGCCTTCTTTCCGTGGTGACAGTTGTGTAGAGAAGGAAAACAAAACTAGGCGGTTCAGATGTTTCTGGCATCAAACGGGATAACATAGTGAAGAGTTTCTTTGGGAAGAAATGTTATTTAAATCTTTATTCTGTTTTAGCACAATCAATTTCAGTTGTAAAAACAATTATTTGGCCAGGCGTGGTGGCTCACGCCTGTAATCCCAGCACTTTGAGAGGCTGAGGCAGGTGGATCATGAGATCAGGAGTTCGAGACCAACCTGGCCAACATGATGAAACCCGGTCTCTACTAAAAATACAAACATTAGCTGGGTGTGGTGGTGGGTGCCTTCCAGCTACTCCGAAAGCTGAGGCAGATGAATCGCTTGAATTCAGGAGGTGGAGGTTGCAGTGAGCTGAGGTAGCACCACGGCACTCCAGCCTGGGCGACGGAACAAGACTGTGTCTCAAAAAATAAAAAAGAATAAAAACAAAAAGAATTATTTATTGCAGGGAACTTGGAACATAAGAATTAAGAGGAAAACGGGGGGGTCTCATCTCCCAGCGGTCACCACGGTTGGCGCTGGGGTCCATTTGCTTCCGTAGCCTGGGAATGTGCTCGTTTTGTAGTTTCGTAACATGGGGATATTTTTTGTAGCTTACTTTTTCACTTGATACTGTATTGTGAGCATTTCCCTCCGTTATTAAATACTCTTTGCAAACACGATTTGTAATGTTTGCCTGATGGCCCGTCCTGCGTCTGTCCCGTCATTTTCTCTCCATGTCAGTGTTGCAGCTTGCGGGGATCAGTATAGATTCCATCCGTGGAGCCGAACCCCATCTGAGACCTAGAACAGACTCTAGAAACTGTCGAGAGCTCGTTCTCTTCACCATGCAGGTGCCTGGCCCTGTGAGCCATGTGGAGACCTGGAAGGACTTGGAGGGGCCAGGGTCCGACCCCGTGAGCGTGGCCAAGACCTCAGTTGATCTTTGTTCCTTCACTTTGCGTGCGTCCCTTGGTGGCCGCGGCAGGGGTCCTGTCACCATCACACCCGGAGGCTGTGGCTTCAGGCCTGGAGAAACGGATCCCACCCAGCAAGCCCCTCCTTGCTCAGGGCCGCCTTTCTCAGGAGGGCTGGCTCAGGACTGAAGCCCAGGCCCCGCGGGGAGCCAGCCTGCTCCTGAATTTCCCATCTCCCTGACCTTGGAATCCACTTTTCATACCTCCTTATCACCTCCTTATGCCCAGAGTCGGCTTTGATTGAGGGACTCTCTAATATAAGATGGAAAAACCCAAGGGTATGAAAGTCACTGCACTTTATAGCCTTTTAAGGGCCTTTTAAAAACAATGTTCATTCAATTTTTTTCTTTTTTTTTTTTTATGAGCTTTCTGGTACATACAGCACATAATCCTACATAAAATGGCTGAGCACGACGCTGGCATAAACACCCAGCAATGGGGTGGAAGTCTGTGAAGTGATGGGTTGGCCTCCGTGGGAGGAGCTGCAGTCCTTTAGCACTGAGCACGTGCCAGATTCCAGGGCTAGGGTTGCAGGGGCTTCTGAGTGCTGCTGACCCGAGGGCCACACTCAAAGGCTTGGGTCCTTGGGGAGGGAGGCTCAGGCCCCTGCCTGGGGAAGGATGCCTGCATGGCTTGAACCCTGACCTCCACCAACAGCCACACATGCCGTTTGGGACTTGTCCTTTTTCTCATCATTTCATGAGAAGCTCGTGTTGCTTTCGCCTGCTAGCCGGGGAAAGCTGACCCCACGTCATGGCTTTCTAAATGATGCCCCTGGCTGGTCGCCTGATGATTAAGCAGGGCATGGTTTAAGGCTCGACAGCACGTCCAAGGGCCAGGTGCCCAGTGCAAAGGCTGGAGCAGGCTTGATGGCAGGTCCCTGGCTGTTGTGGGGTTCCAGGGGATTTACCCTGCAGGAGTAACGCTCCTACTGCTCTAGCTGATGTTGGCTTGTGTGCAGGGGAAACTCCAGCTTATTTATCCTCATGAACCACAGTGCTATCCCATTTGTCCCACAAGTTTCAGGATTTCATTATTCAAAGTGGATCTTCTAGGCTGCCTCCAAATTGCGCACAGTGTTTTTGTCAGATCTCGAGGTCTGAGTTTTCCTTTGCAGAATAGAAAGAGTCATTCTGTGCCAGCCTTGCACCTAGTACATAGTAAGTAGCCTGAGAGGTGGGGAGTCTGCCAGTGAGATGATAAAAGACGCAAAGAGGTTAAGGCATTTGCTCAAGGCCACACGGGAGACAGGCCATGAGCTTGGAGGAGCCTGACCCTAAAGACTAGGCCCTCAAGGACCACGAGTGCCTTTGAAAGCCCTGCTCCACCACCTGGGCAGCTGGGAGTGGGAGCCACGCAGGCAGGCGCTTGTGTCTGAGCACAGCTGAACTGGCTGCACCCTCGGATTCCGCCTTCCCTCTGCTCACCTGGGACGGGCTGGGGCGCAGCCTCCTCTGTGGTGCCAGCACCCCCCTCCACTTCTCAGGACTACCCTGACCTTTCTCAGCATGTGCCTGTTTTCCAGGTCACCGTTTCGATTTCTCTTCACTTCCTAGTCTTTATTCTCCTCTGTTAGAAGAGCTTCGTGTTTATTGATTGTTGTCTCCAGACCTTCAATTTTTCTCTGCGGCTCTGGCAATCTGGAAATGAGTCTTCCAGCTTTGTTAGCTGCCCAATTCTGTAGAGCGGCTGACCTTTCCCTAATCAGCTCCAGCTAATCATGGCCGGTGGCTTTGGATGAGCCAGGGTCGGGGGTTGGATAAGCAGGGACAGGGGTTGCCAGGAGGCCTACAGGACCTCCCCTGGGGGTAGACAACAGTGATGGTGACGATGATGATGTCAGTACCGGGTGGGCACGCTGCTACACTCTCACCATCTCCTCTTACCCCTCCACCCCTCCTCTGCCCTGGGGCCAGAGTCACCTGACCTTAGGAAGCTAGGGGCTACAGTAGTTCATAGTGAGAACCAGGGTCAAGCTGAGGGGCCCCTGCTTGTCTATAGCCAAAGGCCAGGTCCAGGAAATAGCACTTGGGGGTTTGGAGTTAGGGGCTTTGAGTCAGTTACATCTGGGTGGAGTCCCAGCCCCGTGGCCCTGGACAGGCTATTTACCTTCGCTATAAACTGGGGATAATAAGAACGCCTCAAAGCTTAGGATGCTGCCAGGTAATAGGCATTACTACTATTGTTGTGGCTGTCGGATCGGGTTTCTCCTGGAGACCCTACCTGGAGTGATGTCACTGTGCCCCGTCCCTGGCTCTGTGCCTAGTAAGATGCTCATGGGGCTTAGTGAACACGTGTCGAGCTGAGCCCCACTGAGCTCTGATGGGCGCATTTTGTTACCTGTGGAGAAGTAAGCCATTTGGATGGGGTGGGGGTCGGCTGCCAGGACTGTGCCATCTGACCTCCGTCCTGCACCACGCCCAGCAGAGTCAAGGCACTCAGAGGGATTTTCTCCCTCAGGTCTTCCTGTGTAAATCAGTAATCGTTCAGGCAGCAGCAGGGCGGGAAGCCATGCACCGAGGGGTGAGGGTCAGAGCTGTTCCTGTAGCTTCAGGCAGCTCCTTTGCAGTGTTTTTCTGTATCTTCTCTCGAGCAGGTGCTGCAGCAGGGACTTAGATATGTACTGAGCGTCGCCTCAGTTTCATGCACACCGCTTGCGGCTCCCCAGTCCTCAGTCCAGAACCATTCGGGGGGTCTACTGCATTCTGGCCCTGGCAGCTCTCCATGGAAACAGATATGAAACAGGAGAGCCAGAGGCTGCTTGCGATGGCGGGGTCCCTGATCTCCTGTCAGCACCCCGGTCTCTAGTAGGAAGTTGGGAGGCAGAAAATGTTCCCCCTTTCCCTCCAGGTGAATACTCAGGTGCATGCTATGTGCTTGAAGCTCATGGCCAACCTCAGGGGCTGATGGGGCCGGGTGGGCTTTCTGGGGAGCTCTGCAGGGTCCCCGGTGTCACGTCGCCCTTGCCCCTGCTTGGTGCACAGTTTGTGAGTACTCTCTTTGGCTGGTCCTCTTCACTCTCTTGTTTACCATTTGCTGTTAACAACAGTAATTACAGTATAGTTGTGAGATGAAAACATGACTAAATTATGACACTGCTTGTGTAACAATCTCTTAAAACTGACTCGGAAGGCAACAGCTGCACAATTAGGCTATAAATTCTCTTAAATGAACTTGTCGGTGGCAGCGGTACCTGTGTGGCAGTGTTGTGTAAGAGATAACCAGGCTTAATGGGCTTGGAGAGGGAGCACCAAGGATGGCCTCATAAAGAGGGAAACTTTGTTCTTTGTCATAAACCACTTGTTCTCTTATAAAAACAAAGGGCTCAGTGTTGGCCCATTAACTCCCTCTGTCTGTCGGGACTGTGGGAGCAGAGCATCTGTCTGGCAAGCTGACACCGGGGATGCTCTCTGCCTTGAGGTGTGGCTTTGTCTGAGGCTCCTCCACCCCCACCCCCAGAAGGCATGGCCAGCAGGAGGCCTGAGTGGGACTTATTAGTGAGTAGCAGCGGGGCCAGCATGGCCTTCCTTGGTGGGGGCCTAAGTGAGCTGCTGCATCCCTCCCAGCTGGGCTGCAAGGCCTGCCCTTCTTACGCTAAACGACAAACTTCAAGACAAAACCCACAGTCAGAGCACCTTGGACGTGGAGCTTGGACCTATGAAACCACATGATTCAGCAGAGGGATGATGGAGGCTTGCTTCAGATGTGCTCTTTGGGAGAGAAGTGTGTATGCCGCAGATCTAACGGGAAGGATGCAACTGGCGAGTTGTTACGGGATGCTCTTACCCCACCCCACACTGAATGTGGCCAGCACTGGGACTGGTGATGCTGACACTGGGGCCCCCTATCTGCCTCCAGGTCAGCTCTTAGCAGCATATTCACTTTCTGTGGCTGCTTTCACAAACTACCATAGACTTGGGGGCTTAAAGTGACACAGATGTACTATCTTGCAGCTCCAAAGGCAAAAGTCAGGTCTTGATTTTGGCTTGGGTCTCAGTGTGCTAAAATCAAGATGTTGGCAGGGCTGTGTTCCATTCTGGGCTTTGGGGGAGAATCCTTTCCTTGGCTTTTCCAGGTTTCAGAGGTCGCCTGCATCCCTTGATTGGTGGCCCCTTCCTCCATCATCGAAGCCAGCACTGGCAAGTCACATTTCTTGCACATCATAGTTCTCTGCCCCTCTCTTCTGCCTCTTCTTTTTCTTCCATTTGTAAGGACTCATGTGATTCCACTGGTTATACTCAGGTGATTGTTCCCATCTTGAGATCAGCTGATCAGTTGCTACAGTCTTAATTCCCCTTTGCCATGTGATGTAACATATTCATGGCTTTTGACGTGTATGACGTGGGGGCCATTATTCTGCCTGCCACAGGCAGGTGGAGAGCAGGGCTTTGAGCCAGCTTGACTTTTGTACCCTCTGAGCTGGGCATAGGCAAGGATCAGACTTGAGGAAGCAAAGCTGAGCTGGTCCTACAGGAAATCAGAGAGAGAACAGCACGGCCTGTCTGTGTAGGACATGGCTGCACCTCAGATGTCACTTGCATTTCCTAGGGACTCCCTGTGATCTTTCGTGAACAAAACCCAGGAGTGGACGTACCCCATGGCTTCACAGACTGTGTGGGAGTCTTCCTGAATGAAAATTACAAGTGTGCAACCAACCTTTCCTTCCTGGGGAACCTAGTGCTGGTGTTAACCTTTCCCCTAGGTCCCCTCCCTGGCAAAGGTGCAAATTGGGAAGCCTGCTGGCACGAGATAAAGTTCAGCCTTAACAATTTTCAAAATAAACGAACAACGGACAAACTCCAGACATTGCACAAACCTACCAGCAGGGAGTCATGGCCGTAGGTTTCGATAACTTTCACCATTCTGGGACTGCAGAGCATCTCATCTGCAGCTCTGGACCCCCTGGCCACCTCCGCTCTTTCATCCCAGCCTGGCTGGGAGGCAGCTGGACTCTCCTCTCGGACAGCTTCTCTGATGAATTTGCAGGCATCTCCCTGGACCTGTCCACACAACAGATTTCTGGAGCGCGTCCCCAGGGACCTCCAGCTCCAGGCCTATTACTGAAGTCCGTCACCCAGAAAATCTGTTGACGGAACCGTTCTCCCTGAACTGCAAGCAAATTGGGAAAT
Organism: Cacajao melanocephalus; assembly: GCA_963573385.1. NCBI lineage: Eukaryota > Metazoa > Chordata > Mammalia > Primates > Pitheciidae > Cacajao > Cacajao melanocephalus. Next base: position 129,456 of record CAUYLG010075341.1, on the reverse strand, counting down.
TTGAATGTGATGCAATAAGCCTGCAATAAAACAGAGCCTCCGAGAAGTGCACGAAGCGAATCTCCTCCCAGCCGAGTCCACCGCCCCTCTGCAGCTCCCGAGCTGTCATCCTCCAGGGTGGCCACATACAGTATTTATTTTTTTTAATTAAGCTGTGTTGCTGTGTGGCTCACCCTCCGCAGATGCTTTATAAAGCCCAGCCTTGTAAGTTGCTGAAAGTTTTTGTTTTTTTTTAAGCAGATAGTAAAATTAAGCAGTTATTAGTATTCACGAAAAATGCTCGTGGCAGGCTTCGCACACGTAATGAGAAGCCACCTGCAGTTCAAAGCAGTACTTGATAATGCTGTAATTAGATTTGAGATGCAAAAAAGCTCATTAAAATTAAATAACATATTTGTCACTGTTTTAAGAGGTACAGATTGCCTAGAACCATGCTGGTCTCTTGACCTTGAGTATTTTGGTGGAGTCCTTGCTGCCAACAATTCAAAAATAACATCAGCAATTCTGCAGAGAGTCCTGAAAACATGTTCATCCTTGGTTCAGTTTGTATTGAGAAAAATTACATAGATATCCAGGGGAAATCACAGATTTGTACACAGTGTGTTCTGGGAGAAAAGGGTGACCAGAGTTGTCTCTGAACTAGCAGCTCAGACACCGCGAAGAAGAGATGAGTGTGTGCCTGTGGGAGGCTGGGGCAGGTGGAGGGGTCCCCCACAGGACGCAGGGACACTGTGAAGGAGTCTGCAGAAGCAGCGGCCTTGGGCTACATTACTTACCGCTGAGCTGAGCGGGATGAAGGCACTTGCTCAGAGCAGGCCCAGGGCAACTGGGAATCAGATTGCCAGCCAGTGTTCCCTGGGTGCCTACCAGTGTACCGGGTCCTGGGAAGGGGACAGTGGGGCCGCAAGTGCTAGTGAGAGTCACCTCAGGCTGCAAAGGAGGTCGTAGCCTCATCACAGAGATGAGGCATGAATTCAGGTGCAAGGAAAGTATTTGTTGTTAATAAAAGTAGCTAATGTTGACTGAGCATCTTTCATAGTAGGTACCTATCACGTGGCACGCATTATCCTTAGTAATGATCTCCACTGTCTGTGAGACAGCCCTGACTGCCCCATTTTCCTTGAGGTTACGTTGCTTGAGTGAAGTCACTTCACTAGTAAGTGACTAGTAAGCCCAGAGCTGAGCAGGGTTCAGATGCAGGTCTGGCCTTCCGCAGCACACCCTCTGCATGAATCACAGAGTCGCTCAGGTCCCATGGGCAGAGCAGAGAGACCCAGGGTGGGAGGGGACACGCATGAAGGCACTCACTGAGGACCCACTCTTCACCAGATCCTGCTCTAAACACTGCGTGCCTGCTAGTCATTGCATCCCCATAGCAACCCTGCAATTCCATTTCACAGATGAGGAAATAGAGGCATGAGAAATTAAATAAGCAGCCCCAGGTTACCAGGTAGTTGGCGGCAGAGTTAGGATTAAGCTCTGACCTTGACTGCTATTCTATATTTATTTTTGCTTGAAATCTATAAAGCATTCTATAAAGGTAGGATGTAATGTGAAAGCAATTATGATTATTTTTGTTCTTGGTGGAAGAAAATCCAAGTTGCTTTCAAGGGGCAGAGTCCAGAGGAGTTTGCCTGGGGGCAGAGAGCTCTTAAAGGAGAGGTGAGTGGAGGGGGCCAGATGGTGGGAAAATGAGGCCAAGTCAGAAACACCCTCCAGGGACACTGTGGGTCCCCATCTTGGAGGAGCTGCGTGTCCTCCAGGGCAGGGAGTCATTGGGAAGGCAGCCTGGGCTGACTGCCCCTCCTGCGGGTGGCTGGATTGATTTTCCAGGCTGACTCTCTTGGTACTGGGTCCAGATTTAGTTCTGTGGAGAGCTCGTCTTTCAAAGTCCAGCTCAAATGTCACCTCCTCGGCAAAGACTCCCCCACCGCCCGAAGCAAAATTAATCACTCCTCCTCCGTGTCCCACAGCACTCTGTTGATACCTCCAGAATAGTCTTATCACATTGGACACGGATTTATGTGTTTACAAGTCTGTCTCTGCAGATCCACGGCCGCTTCTCGAGGGCAGAGCGCACTCTGCCTTTGCGTCGTTGTGCCTGGGGCAGTGCTGCGTGTGCAGTGGGTGCTGAGTAACTGACGTGTAAATGGAAGACCCATGGATGCTTTAATTTGATTCCAGTGACCAAGCACAGAGCTCTTACTATGTACAGGTTTTGTTCTACGCTCTTTATATATGTGAAAGGATTTAGCCTTTATAACCCCATGACATCAGTTAGTTCTTGTTTTGTTTTGTTTTGTTTTTGAGACGGAGTTTCTCTCTGGCGCCAGGCTGGAGTGCAGTGATGCGATCTCAGCTCACTGTCACCTCCGCCTCCTGGGTTCAAGCAATTCTCCTCAGCCTCCCGAGTAGCTGGGATTACAGGCATGCGCCACCATGCCCAGCTAATTTTGTATTTTTAGTAGAGATGGGGTTTACATGTTGGCCAGGATGGTCTCAATTTCTTGACCTTGTGATTTGCCCCCCTTGGCCTCCCAAAGTGCTGGGATTACAGGCGTGAGCCACTGTGCCCTGTCGACATCAGTTAGTTCTATCATGAGCCCATTTTACAGGTGAGGACACTGAGGCTCAGACAGGTTATGTAACTTCTCAGTATCATACATCTGGTAAGTGGTGGAGCTGAGAGTTTTAAACCAGGCAGCCTGGATTGAAAACATCTGCTTAAAGTGATTTTGTAGCCACAGATTGTATATAGTGATTCTTACTATGGGAGTTGCTGGAATTAATTCTCATTTCACTTTTCTTTTCCCTAACTTGTCTGAATTTGGGAAGGTTTGGAGAAAGTGACTGGGTTATGATACAGTTAAGTTTCCTTTGTTGTAAGCTGTGGAAAACAACTCTGGCTAAGTGAAGCAAAACAGGGTTTCTATCTTGAGGATCTGAGTAGCTTGCAGGAGCATGCTGGAAGGAGCGGCTTTAGGGAGGCCAGAGGGAGCGACCTAGGGGCAGCCTTGCTGGAATGAGCTCTGCAGGTCATATCCCTCCCAGTTCAGGCGCCACCGTCATGACTGTGTAGGGAATTGAGGTGCTGGTAAGACCATGGGTGCTGGGGCGGCAAGAAGGTGAGCTGCCTCCTGACCACTATGCGTTCCTGCTGGCCATTGCTTGGGTCCTGTGTTCACCCAGGGCCCAGTGGCTCTCAGTTATGCTTCCTTGACACATAGTTCTGGAGTTTGGGGCGGGTGGGGAGGGTGATGCTTCTGAAAGGAATATTCACTAGCAGTGACCTTTCTTAGGTTTTTAACATTTTGAGGGGATTGATTGAATTGATCCAAGCCCATTCATTCTCTGTCTCCAAAGGACATGAATACCACGGGACCAACTCAGCTTGGACGTTTGAAAACTGGGTGCAAACGAGGGCTAGATTGATTCTTTCTCACTGGGCTTGCCCCCAGCCTGTAAACTAGAAGGGACGTCTGGCTGGGTGTCCCTGGGAGGACGGCCAGAGTGCGCCTTGCTCAGAGGTTGTTACAGGGAAGCTCCTTTTCCTGGGAAAGGAGGGAGGGGAGGGCGCTGTGGATCTTTCCCCTGCGGCCAGTCCAGCGTCTTCTAGGATGGCAGTCCTTTGCCCTGTCGGGTCAAAGCCAAGCCCCCTCAGCCTCGGGCCCTCAGCGCTGTCCCCTTAACGTGCCTCCCTCGCGGTGTCCGTGGCGCCCAGGAGCCCGGGGCCTGCTGTTTTGGGCCTCGCACCTCTGCCTCTGCCGAGGCCCCTGATTTATTCAGGACACACGTGTGCTCCGAGTGCCAGATACACGGTGGACACCGACAAGGCATGCAGGTCTCAGACAGAGACAAACAGGTGACGCTGGTTCTCCCCCCACCCCGGCCTGCGCAGCGGGGACACCCGCCTCACTCTACTCGCCCCAAGTCAGCTGGTGCTTGCTGGGAGGTCGGTCCCTGGGGCGAGGGGCCGGGCAGCTGGAGGAGAGCGCCAGCCCTCCCTGGCCCGCCCCTCCTCCCTTCCTGAATGGTCCCACCCTTCCACTCCCCCTCTGGGCCCGCCCCCCTGTTTGGCCCCTCCCCCAGGGCCCACCCTACCTTTGGCCCCACTCTTTCCGTTTTGGTTCCTCTCTCCCTGCCAGCCCCGCCCCTCTGAACCTACCCGCTTTCCTTCATGGGCCTGCCCTTGTCTGGCCCCTCCCACCCATCTTGCCCTGCCCACATCCCGCCTTCCCTCCTGGCCCCGCCCCATATTTGCCCCCGCCCCTCCTTTTTGTCCCCTTTTCACTCACCCCGCCCCTCTGGAACCACCCCACTTTCCTCTAACGACCTGCCCCTGTCTGGTCCCACCCACCCATGTGGCCCCACTCACTCCCTGCCTTTTATCCTGCCCCTGCCCCCTGGCAGGCCCCACCCTCCATCCCTTTTGGCCCCTCCTTGCCCACCGACCTCCTCTGGACCCACCCCTCTTTCTTTATGGGCCCGCCCCCATCTGGCTCCTCCCATCCATCTAGCCCCAGCCACTCTCTTACTCTCCGTCCTGGCCCTGCCCTGACTGGCCCCGCCCTCCATACCCTTTGGCTTCTCCTTGCCTGCCGAGCTCCTCCGGACCCACCCCTCTTTCCATTGGGGTCCCGTCCTCATTTGACCCTTTTCATTCGTCTGGCCCCGCCCACTCCGACCTTCCATCCTGGCCCTGCCCCGTGGCAGGCCCCACCCTCCATTCCTTGTGGCACTTCCTGGCCTGCCCTCTCCTCTGGACCACCCCTCTGTCCATTGGGACTCCGCCCTCATTTGACCGTCTCACCAATCTGGCCCTGCCCACCTCACCTTTCATTTTGACACAGCTTCAGTGCTTGGCTCCGCCTTCCATCTCTTTTGGCTCTTCCTCACTCGCCCCGCCCCTCTGGGCCTACCTCCCTTTCCTTCATGGGCCTCGCCCCCATCTAGCTCCTCCCACACATCTGCCCCCCGCAACTTTCCATCCTGGCCCCGCCCTCCATCCCTTTTGGCCACTCCTTGCAGCCCTGGCCCTCTGACCCACCCTTCTTTCCAGTCGGGCCCCGCCCTGTTCTCCGGTCCTTCTAGCTCCCTCCAGGCGCCCCGCAGCGGCTGGAGTGATTTATAGGCCGTCTGAGCCGTGACCTATAAACCCTGTTCTTCAGGGGGTGCCTCTCTTGGATTAAATGCCTCTAAAGAAGCCTCTGTCTCAGAAGTGTCATGTAGAATGTTTCCTCTGACGGAGAACATGACCTTTAAAACCCCGAGTAAAGGAAGCGGAGCTGCCAGGGGAAGCGTCGGGCAAGGCGGCGCCTCACCCCGCTGCACCTGTCCGCTCTCCGACCCCTCCCTAGCCGGGTGGGGCGGGCTACGGACCCGGCTGGGGAGGGGCGCGCTCTCGGGGCCTGGGGGCTGGGCGCGGCCGGGGGAGCGGCGCTGTGCGGACCGGAGGTGGCGACTGTGCCTTGATGCCGCTCCCGAGAGGGGTTACCAATCCCTGGGAAGAGCGGAGCGAGCAGAGACGCCCCTCACCACGGGCCAGAGCCCTGACCCTGACAATGGGAAAGGACCAGGGCCCTTGTTCCACTTCAGTTTCCTTCCCTTTGTGCCCTGGGGGACACGGGGTCCTGCTAAAGGCTGGGGCGCCTGTCGCATAAGACCCAGCATCCCGGGTGCTCTGGGTGGGGGACAGCGTCCTGGGTGCCTTGTTAAGGGTACAGAGTCCTGGATGCCTGGGTAGAGTGCAGTGTCCTGGGTGCCTGGGTAGGATACAGAGTCCTAGGTGTCTGGTTTGGGTGCAGTGTCCCGGGTGCTTTGGGTGGGGGTGCAGTATCTTGGTTGCCCAGGTAGGGGTGCAGTGTCTTGAGTGATCTGGGTAGGTTCGGTGTCCTTGGTGCCCAGGTAGGGTGCAGAGTCCTGGAGGCCTGGGTAGGGGTGCAGCATCCTGGGGTCCTGGGTAGGGGTGGAGGGTCCTAGGTGTCTGTGTAGGGTGCAGACTCCTGGGTGCTCATGCAGGAGTGCAGTGTCATGGGTGCCTGGGGAGGGTGTAGTGTCCTGGGTGCCCATGTAAGAGTGCAGTGTCCTGGATCCCTGGGGAGGGTACAGAGTTCTGGCTGTTCTGTACAGGGGCTAACGTGGTGGCTTCTCTGGATGTTCCATCTGCAGCGTCTTAGAGGATGTCACAGAACTTGGAAGTACTGTGCCTGGGTCCCACCCTTTATCTGACACCGCAGTCTGTTACTTGGGTGGAAAAGCCATGGCTGCCTCTCCCCCAGGTTAGAGAAAGCATATTTTTGGTAGTAGCCACTCTGTAGGTCCATATGGACACTTTATACTAAGGAGGCTACATTTTCTTATTCTCTTGCTCCCACAGGCTAATGTCACAAATAGAAAGGTGACTGATTCACTCATTCCTTTGTACATTTTTGTAAGAAACCCTCCCAGCCATTGTTCAAACCCTCCCTTTGAGGTGCTTAGCGGGGTGGCTGGATTCTCCCAGTGGCCTCCTGTGGGAAGCCCTCAGTATGTGCTGCTTGTGGGATGCCCCCAGGACTTCTCTGGAAGGAGGACCAGGAGGTTTCTATGTAGAGATGAATCAGCTGAGGGCCTTTGTGGATGGAAGCAGGGGACTGTCTTCCACCTTATCTTTTGTGAGAGCTGGCAAGGAGAAGCCAGGTCAGCTGGGAAAGAGCTGTCTTGCGTTTGAGGGGGTTTGAGCCCTCCTCTAAGGCCCTCAGAGCAGCAGGTAGAGAATTAGAGTCTGTGCTAACAGAGAGGGAGGGTCTGGTCTGGGAGACTTGCCTGACCCTCTCTTACTTGGGCTCATGGTGCTGGCAAGGAAGAAGCAGGGCCAACCGGAGGCCTGTTTTTCTGGTGGGATGTATTACTATGTGAAAGCCGCTTTGGGAAAAGCAGTGAGTGTGGTATGAGCATGAGCGTGTGTGCATGACTTTGAGCGTGTGCTTGTGTCTGTGCATGTGTGTGGGCACATGCTCCTGGGGGCATGCACATGGTTGTGTGTTTGTGTGTGCATGTGTGTGGGTGTGTGTGGGTGTGTGTGGGTGTGTGTAGGGGGCACGCAGACAGCTCTAACTTGAGGAGCAGAGGCATTCTGTTGTTATAAATAAGGCTGGTTTTTATATTCCCATTTGACCAGGGAGTGCCACCAGCAGACCAAAGGTAATGCATTTCAGCCGCCCGTCGGGGAAGGTAAATGTGGTTTATTAGCCCCCCTGGCTCAGAGGGGGCCGGGCAGTGGAAGCAGCTGAAGCAAGGTGGCTCCAGATGGAGGGAGGGGACAGGTTGGTGACTGTATGCCCTGCTTTCTCTAAAGGAAAAAAAATGGACGCGTTGCCTGTTAGCTAATCAGCAGCGAGGAGAAAGTCCTGACAACAAGTAAAGAAAACTTAGCTGGCAATAAAATCAGGGACTTTTTATGGTGGTTTTTATGGGAACATTTTCACTTTGGGAGTTATTAGAGTTAGTGCTGGTTGTGACAAAAGCTGCATTTGCATATCACCGCGATGAAGTCTGGATGGAGCCTGAATGCGGCATTAACTGCATATCAGAGACCCTTTCAGAAGCCAAACAGGATGACATTTATTGCAAGCTCGATGCCTCGTGGCTGGCATTAGTTACTGCTTGTTGTGTCCTGTGGAATCTAGATTTTCCGTCTCGGGATCTTTCTGGGACTGGTCACGGCAGCTTCCTAGGTCAAGAGCAAGCTGGGGCTTTGGGAGCATGGGAGAGCTGGGGGGTGAGGAGGGGACACCCTCGGGAGAGGGGAAAGGTTAGGTTTCATGGGGCTACGCGTTGGCCAGGTACCTGTCACAGGCTGACCTAGACGAGCCTGCCACTCTCAGATGCAAGCCCCACACCAGGACAAACAGGAATTTCTCCCACTTTTTTTATTTTTAAAATGATGATATAATTCACATACAATTCACTCATTTTAAGTATACAATTCCATGGCTTTTAGTGTATTCACAGAAATGTGCAACCATTGCCCCAGTCTATTTAGGACATTTGCATCACCCCAAGAGAAAACCTCGCTCCTTAGCCGTCACCCCAACCCCCTCATCCTTCCTAGCCCTAAACGGCCATGCATCTACCTCTGTCTCTATTGATTGGCCACGTCTGGCTATTTCATATACATGGAACCATACAGTATTTGTCCTTTTGTCTCTGGCTTCTTTCCCTCAGCAGAATGTTTTCCAGGTTCATTCACACCGAGCATGTGTCAGAACTTCGTTCCTTTTTACGGCTGAGTAATATTCCACTGAACAGATACGTTCTATTTATGTATTCATCAGCTGATTTTCCCCAAACACTTTTGAAACGTTTTTTATTGTAAAAGCTACTCATGAAAAAATTCATGGTTGAGGTCGGGCACAGTGGCTCACACCTGTAATCCCAGCACTTGGAGAGGCTGAGGCGGGTGGATCACCTGAGGTCAGGAGTTTGAGACCAGTCTGACCAATATGGTGAAACCCCATCTCTACCAAAAATGCAAAAAGTAGTGGGGCGTGGTGGTGTGCGCCTGTAGTCCCAGCTACTCGGGACGCTGAGACAGGAGAATTGCTTGAACCTGGGAAGTGGAGGTTGCAGTGAGCTGAGACCACATCACAGCACTCCAGTCTGGGTGACAGAGCTAGACTCCATCTCAAAACAATAATAATAATAATTCTAATAATAATCATGGTTGAGCCCATTGGAACTCACCTGAATTTTTTCAGAAAATGGAGTTCTGGATTGTGGGAGACACTGGGGTTTGACGAATTACGTTTCCTCTTGAAAACACAGACCCTATGCTTCGCACCTCCCAGCTCCCCACCCATGAATGTGGCCTGAGGGCTGACTCCAGGATTGCAGCTGGGGTCCTGGGAGGGTTTCTGCTGCTTGCCATTCAGAGGGCATTCTCCATCTCCGAGGACCTTCAGCCTCTAGGTTTGAGGGTTCCCAGGGGATGTTGGTGTCGTTGAGGGCTCTAGGGCAGCTTGGACTGGTGGCTGCGTGTTTCTGCCTGCCACCCGCTCCCCGTCATGACCTCTGGCTGTGCTATGTGGTTTGGCCAGCATTTGGAAGTTCTGGGCTGAGGCTGCTCAGGAGAGGAAGCAATAGTGCATTTCATAGATGGTGACATTCGTCTCTGCTGAAGGCTGAGAGTGATCTTGGGGGAGGCACAGTGGGCTTTCTGCCTGGCTCAGATTTAGGGAGCATCTTAGGGCAGGGGGTAAAGTCAGAATGTCCTATTTTTTCTCTTCTAGAAAAATCGGTAGGATCCCTGGGTGACTCAGCTCTTAGTCTTAATTATGCTGCTATGTAAATATTTCCGAGGCCTCTTGGTTTTCTCAGTTGGCATTATATCACCGTTAATAACCAGAGGGCACATTATAAATATGCAAACTAGTAATAATGCATTAACTCGAAGAACATCGATAAATTGCCAAACCGAGCTGGAAGCATTCAGCAGCTTGTTCCCTTTGCTGTGGAGATCACTTCCCCCGCTCTCGCACCACGGAACCCACGCGTTCTGTCGGCCCCTCCCTGCCCCAGATGGCACCCTCAGGAGCAGTCGGCTGCCCGCTCCGTGTGCCGAGAAAACGGCTCTTAATGTGGTCCCGGGTGTGTTTTCCAGCATCTAGAAATCTCCTGGAGAGAGCAAGGTGTGTATTCTGGCTTGCCCTTTGCTCTGTCTGTACTGAGACAAGATTGGAAGTAGAATTTGGAAGGATGGGCCTCGCCCCTCTCCCATCCTTCATTTGGTTGGAAAGATCATAGACCCCAGCGTGGAGATACCACCTGAGTTCTCCTCCCTACTCCCCGCTGGCGTTTGTGGCCTCAGGAAGTCACATCAGCTTCTTCATCGGAAATTCATTTATGTGACAAATGTTTATTGTGTGCCTACTGCGTGCCAGGTGCTGTGCTGGGCAGTGCATATGGTCCTTGTCCTCATGGAATTGATGTTGAGATGGGAGAGACAAGCAGGGAATAGTTGTGAATGTGATCGATGTGTGTATTGGAAGCACAGGGGGTTGCTGGAGCACCTGTCCAGGGCATATCATCCCGTCCTGGTGGGTCAGGAAATTCTACCGTAGCAAGTGCTAAGTGGAGATCTGAAGCTACCCTGGCAAAAGGAGACGGATAGAGAGAGTAGAGGTGGGGGCCGGGCTTGGGGGAGGCGGGTTACAGGGAAGAACAGCCTAGGCAAAGGGAACAGAATCTGCAAATGCTTCAAGGAGAGAATGTGGGGCGTGACTAGGGAGCTGCAAATCCCCTGCGTGGGTGCAGCATGGAGTGAGTGGAAGAGAGGTTTGCTGAGGTGGGCTGCAGAGGCATGCCGGGGGCTGTCTCGAAGGAGCTTGCCTGTCTTGCCAAGTTGAGGGACATTTAAAGGGTTTGACTTTATCCTGACAGAGAGGGGCCAGTCTTGCCTTAGAAAGCTCCTGGCTGTGGTGAGTGGACCAGAAGAGGTCAAGAATGGCAGCTGAGATACATAGGGGTCCTTGCTTGGCCTCCGTGGGCATTTGCAGTGAGGATTGAACCAGCTGCCTTGTCTACTGCAAAGGGCGCTTGTCAGATCAGCGGGAGCCGTGCTAAATCAGGCAGCTTCTGAGCAGGATGCAGGTTAGGGGCTCTGAACTTGGAGTCTGGGCAGGAAGGAGGTGGTGTTTCTGGTTTGTGGAGTCGGCAACGGGATGCCTGGGACCTGAGTGGAGCGAGAAGGGGCAGGGCATGCCGCAGAAGTAAAGGCAGCCAGACTGGGGGAGTGAGTGGCCAGGTTGGGGGAGGGTCCCTGGGCTCCAGCTGTTGGGCAGCTGCTTACCCTGGAACCTGGTCTGGCTCCTCACCCGGATGATCACACCAGCTTTGGGGCTGTGAGGAGGGCCCAGATGATGCGGTGGGGATTGGTGGTGCCCCAATGAGATGAGCTTTTGCGTGCAGGCCTTGGACTTCAGGCTTGTTCCAGCTCAGTACACTTTTCCTGCCTCAGCTTCCTCATCCATGAGATGGGCACCTATCTTTGGGGTTTCTTTGTGGGCTCTCTGTCTTCCTGTATTTACATAATAAGGGTTGGATGAGTGTGTATTGGCCTTCCAAGCCCGTTTAGGCCTATGTTGTAAATTTCATCCACATTCCTCAGCAGTGGGTGTAGACCATAGTTAGATATATTTTATACTTTTTATCTTGAAATCATTATATTATTACAGGAAGTTGCAAAGAGAGTACAGAGGGCCTCTTATAGCCTTCGTCCCCTTTCTGCAGGGGCTTCATCTTACCTGGCAGTATCACATCCAGGACCCAGACGTTGATAACAGTGCACATGTGCAGTTCTATGTTGCTTCATGTCCTATGTGCAAATTCGTGTCACCGCCACCACAGTCCAGGGGCAGAACTGTTTCATCTCTGCAGACATCCTCCCGCCAACCCTTTGGGGTCAACTCACCCTCTTCCTCCCAGGATCTCTAACCTCAGTCAACCACTGATTTGTTCACCATCTTTGTAAGATTACTTTAAAATACGAATGTATTTTTGTTATAAAATTATATAATAATCTCCCAGAAATCGAGGGACATGGAAAGAAAACGTTTCCATTTCTCTACCACTCTCAGTGATTTCAGTGCATCTCTGTGCCTTTTTTGGTCCACATGCATATATTTAGTGTATCTGTAATCCTAATGTGTACGGGACCTTATGTCCTGCTTTGCTTGCACGACGTGCCATAAGCATCCTCCATATGTATTGGAGCCGTGGAGTGCGCACAGACAGCATTCCAGGAGGCGGAATGGGTGGCAGGGAGTGGGAGGCAGCAGAAGGAGTGGAGGCCGGTCCCAGACCAGCACTGGTGAGGAGGCAATGGGGGTTCTCCCCAGGCCAGGGACTCTCGGCTTGGAGGGGGTCACTCCATGGGCCTGGCAAAGGATGCGGCGACGGGATCGGACTCAGAGTGAGGCCTGAAGGATACCGTGTCTGATGACTCTGTGGAACTGATGTTGGATTGGGAGAGACAAGCAGGCAATAGTCATGAATGTGATCCACGTGTGTGTCGGAAGCACGGGGGTTACTGGAGCACCTCTTCAGGGCGTATCATCCCGTCCTGGTGGGTCAGGAAATTCTACCATAGCAAGTGCTATCTAAGTGGAGATCTGAAGCTACCCTGGCAAAGGAGATGGATGGGGCGGGCGCGGTGGCTCACGCCTGTAATCCCAGCACTCTGGGAGGCTGAGGCAGACGAATCACCTGAGTTCAGGAGTTCGAGACCAGCCTGGCCAACATTATGAAACTCATCTCTACTAAAAATATAAAAGTTAGCTGGGCGTGGTGGCGGGCATCTCTAGTCCCAGCTGCTCAGGAGGCTGAGGCAGGAGAATCGCTTGAACCCGGGAGGCAGAGGTTGCAGTGAGTCGAGATGGCGCCATTGCACTCCAGCCTGGGGGACAAGAGTGAGACTTTGTCTCAAAAAAAAAAAAAAAAAAAGACAGAGAACAGAGCAGACCCACTGACCCCTGGGGAATGAACAGCCAGGTGTGCCCTGAGGCCAGTGGCAGCGTCTGTAGGGACCCGTGCTGGCTCTGATCCTCTGCACGGACCACTGCTGTGTCTGTTTCCAGCCTCTCCTTGCCCAAACCAGGCCGGCCCTATCAGCCTGGCTCCAAACTCCACTCCTTAGCGTTGGGAGGGAAGACCCTGGAAGCAGGTCTGGCTCCTCACCCGGATGATCACACCAGCTCTGGTTCGGGCCTCGCTTCCTCCTGAGGGTCTTGGAAGCCCCTCTTCTTTCCACAGGGTTGTGGCTGTCACCTGGCAGCCAGCTCCATTGTGGTCCTAGGAGTGTCAGCGAGCACAAAGCAGACACAGAGGAAACCTTGAAGTAATTAACAGAGTGAGCATGAGAAGTTCCTGCCGGAGAAGAGCACACAATGGGTCCGCTCCTCATGCTCCCCACTCCCGATGAGTAATTACACGCGTGGGTGTCTGGGAGTGGGAGTATTTATAGCAACGCCTCTTTTGCTGGAGTGTTGAACTTTCTTCTTTGTGGCACCACGCTTATAAAAAGGTAATCAAATAGCAGACGATGGGATTGTATCCGTGTCATTCTGCTGCCATTTTAATGAGGACTGAGAATAAATAGAAATCTTGCAATTGTGCTCTCTCAAACTGTTTGCAAGCGCCTCGGTGGGGGGGTTTGGTTTGACTTGGCTTTGTTTTTACCATCCCCACCCTCACTACTAATTTTATGTTGTCTTTGGAGCTGCTCAGGGGCCAAGGCACCTTCTGGGTAGGTCCCTAACTGAAGCCTAGATCCACAGGCAGGCCTCTTACGAAAAGGCGTTTAATGACTCTGAATTCCTTGTTGTGTTAGAGCTGATTTGGTGCAGGGTAATAGTGTCTGTGGCTGGGATAAAACCCCCCAGGACCATCCTCCATGGTTATTAGGTAAGCGATTGGGGTGGATTCCTGCTCTCACAAGGAAAAAGGAAAGAGAAGAAAAGGCCAGGCCTGCCTGTGGCCACCCCCAGGTCTCACTGAAGAGAAGAGCCACGTGGGCAGGTGCCGGGGGCTGCTCCTCGGAGGGTCGGCCCTCTTGTGTTCTGGACAGGCCGTGAGCTGGAGATGGATCATCTCGGTGAGGTGTGCAGGGCAGGACTTTGTAACTTGACCTTGTTGGAGAAGCAGGGGCGGGGGGAGAGTGAAGCCTCCGGCAGGAGAACTGGGTCAGAGGTGTCCTTTGCTTCTTGTTTTCCTCCCAATGAGGGGCATCCCTGTTGGGAAGCTTTGCTAAGGCAGGCGGGTTCTTGTGCACAGAAAGAGGTGACTGCCCTGTCACCCCAGTGGTGAGGGAACTTGGCTTTATGGCATGTAAGATTGTGAGCCTGTGTAAATTGCAGGGAAGAGTTAAAAGCCACCGAAAGTCTCAGGCATGCTCCTGGTGACATACCTGGCCGGTTGTCTTTAATAAAGGCCGAAAAGCCTCCATTAAGACATTCGCTCATGCCTTTGAGTAAATTAATATTGATTTGACATTCGACAAATGTTTGAATTTTTACTTTTTTTTTGCATCTGGAGAAAGGATCAGTGTTTAGTAAGCATTTCTGTGTGCTGGTGTCTACAATTAGCCTCTATTCATCCCGTGTCTGCAGTGTGCCAGGCTGCTCTTTTCCAGCATTGGGTGCTGATCAGGCAACACAATCCCGGCTCTCAGTGAGCTTATGCTCCAGGAGAATGCTGTCGAGGCAAAGAGGGAAGTCGTGTCTGGCTCTGTTAGGGGGGTGGCAGTGGGCCAGGGAAATGCTGATTAGAGGGGCCAAAGCTTGAGTTCTGCCTGTGCTTCCTGGTTGAGTGTGGAGTCAGTGTAGACTTTACTCTGTCTGTAAACACAGCCCGAACCTAACTGGTTCTTCTACGGTTATTACTGTTTTGGTAAGAATGCTAAATATGCACTCCATCCTCTTAACAGATTTTTCCTTTTTTGAGACAGAGTCTTGCTCTGTTGCCCAGGCTGGAGTGCAGCAGTGTGATCTCAGCTCACTGCAGCCTCCACCTCCTGGGTTCAAGTGATTCTCCTGCCTCAGCCTCCCAAGTAGCTGGGATCACAGGCACCCGCCATCACGGCCAGCTAATTTTTGTATTTTTAGTAGAGATAGGATTTCGCCATGTTGGCCAGGCTGGTCTCGGACTCCTGACCTCAGGTGATCCACCTGCCTCGGCCTCCCAAAGTGCTTGGATTACAGGTGTGAGCCACCATGCCTAGGTGTCTGAACAGATTTTTAAGTGTATAACACGTGTTGCTATCTTCAGGCATGATGTGTGTGGCAGATCTCCAGGACGAACTCATCTTGCATGATAGAAATTTTATGCACGTTGAACGGCGACTCCTCATTTCCCCCCCATCTAGCCCCTGATGACCACCACTGCAGTCGTTGCTTCTAGGGGTCTGACCATTTTAGACACCTCACATGCAGTTTTTGTCCTTTTGTGACTGGATTCTTTCGCATGGCATCGTGTCCTCTGGGTTCGTCCGTGTTGTCACATGCTGCAAGATCTCCTTCTTTTTGAAGGCTGAATAATTCCACTGTATGTATATCCCATGCTTCCTTTATCCACGCGTCTATTGGTGGATATTGAGGTGCTTTCCACATTTCGGCTACTGTGAATAGTGCCGCAAGGGCACGGGAGTGCTAATATCTCTTTGAGATTCAGATTGGACTTATTATGGATAAATACTCAGAAGTGGGATTGCTGCATCATATCCTAATTTATTCTTGACAGTGGGCACGATTCTGAACCTCTTTGGTTTCGGCATCTGCTGGGTGATACCTACCTCGTAAAGCCTCAGCCATCGCCTGGACCGTGGCAGTCTTGGTCCAGTGGCTGTTCATGAGGCCCTGAGAGCGAATGAAAGTGCCCCCTCGTCTCCCTTCTACAGTGGCTGGTGGGACGTGGAAGCTAGCGCTGCCTCCTGCCCCACCTTCCCGCAGCCGGGGAAAGAGCTTTCAGATCTCTGAATCTCAGCCCCAAAGGAATGTCCTCTATCCGGACCTGCTTTTGTAGAGGCCTGTGTGAAATGTGATCCTCAAATCCAGCTTGAAGCTGCAGCTGAATTTTTGTGGGGTTCTCATTATTTAACATTTGACCCAGAATGGCGTCTGTCTGAAGACGGACAGAGGCTGGAGCTTACCAGGGGCCCCGCATAGTGCGTGGAGCTCGGCCTGGGCTGCTCTGGTTTGTAAGATATTGTTCTCAGCGCCAGGAGCTGCAGCAGTGTCTCCGGTGAGGAACAAGGAGAGGGAGGAACCCGGGAGCAGGAGGGGAAAACCAGAGTCGAAGAATCCAATTTTTCCTACAGTAACAAAACAATACAATTGTGTATTCCCATAATATCCCTTCAGTTTCTTGGGGTCTAGAGTTGCATCTATTTTTAAAAACACTTGGACCAATAATTCTGCTTTATGCAGACCAACTGGAGGGTCTCTGGCTTGGAGATTTAATGTAAAATAAACTCTAAATGGGGTGGCACACAGTATGGTGGCCTGCAACTGTAGACAAGCAATTTTTCTTAAACAAGCTGAGGGACTGAAGTAAATGATGGCGGTGTTCAGTTCTGTCCCAGAGTTGGGAGTGAGGCGAGGCCAGGGAGAGGTAAGGGCTAGCCTTATCTAACCTCCCGTGCGCTCCCTGAGGATGTGGGCCGGGCAGGGAGGCTCCCTGGAGGGAGGCTTTGAGGAGGCTGACTCCTCTCACCTGCCGCAAATGCTGGAAGGCAGTCTATGCATCCAGACTGGGGTTTCCCAGCACTTTGGAACTGGGCTTAGAAGGCTTCAGTTTGGCAAAGACGCGCCGCCTTTTGCAGATTCCTTTGATCACGGCCCAGGTGAGGCACTCTGCGCCACATCCCCTTAGAATACTCTTCTCTGTCTGCCTTCCGTGGGCTTAGATGGCCTTTTGCCATCTAAAAGCTGTCTGTTTTTGGAAGAGGTTCATCCACAGAGAATCACATCCACCTGCTTACGCCCTGGCAGCTGAAAAGGACGTGTCCCTGAGATCCCCGCCAGAGGGTCCCCCTGCCACAGGCTGTCCTCGGGACTGGCTCAGTCCTCTCAGGTTATCAGTCAGTACATTGTATTGAGCAACTCATCTTTTATTCCAGGGCTACTTTAAAAGTTGCAGGGCTCTTTCTCATTCATTTCTAACCGCATCTCCACTCTCTTCTGCATCTGGCCGTTTTTCCTTGAGCATTCTGTCGTCTACTCTATGTCTGTCTATACCAGGGTTTGAAATCCTTTCCAGGAGACTTTTAAGCTCGTTCTTTTCTTCCTTCACCAGGCTCCCTGAAGCAGGAGGAACTTTTGAGAGACCACATTTTTCTCTGCCCCTGTTCTCTGATAGTTCTCTGGTCACTGTCTCAAAAAAGAAAACATCCTTTGTCTCTAAGTCCAGGAATTGTGCTTGGCCAGTGGGGCAGCTGCGAGTTAATCATCTCAGAGAATCCCCTTAAATGTCAGGTTGGAACTTTTCCGAGACACTGGGAGTGCAGGGTAGGTTGCATTTCTTTGTTTAACTCAAATTGAATCCAGTTCAAGGCACCATCTGCCATGATTAGAGGTTGGTCCCAAAGCAGGATTTCTTGAGACTCCCCACTCCAGGTTAGGCAAGCACTTTGGGACTCGAGTCCAGAGAGAGCCCTCTGTGAGTGGCCCAGGAGGAATTCTCTTGCCCAGGTCTGCCAAGGCCAGCAGAGGCCACTGGGGTTGGGTGGCTCCCCTGGTGGCTCCACTCTTTGCCAGGCAGGACCACTGTGAGCCTCGGCTGATTGCAAAGCCGTGGCATTTGGTGCCGGGTCCTTGTAGGCCCCCACATTCCTCTGAGGTTCTGCTACTCAGTGTTGCTGTATCTGAGCAAGTGCAGGTCTCTGCCTCCCGAAAACCCTCCACCTTTGTCTTCTCCAGATCACAGGGGAGACAACTCCCCCCAAGAGTGCAGCTTCTCTCCTCTCTGACCCAGCCCCAGGCATCTCTCCTTCTCAGGAGTCAGCTCAGAGATCTTGGAAATGCAGAGACATCTGCCAAGGAATATTTCTTCAGGCAGCCAGACACCTTCCCTTTCCAGCCCCAAAACATAAGAAGAGAGTGATTTTCTCTACTGCAAGGGTGAATAATAACAATAAAAAAATTCATCTGGCTGGGCACGGTGGCTCATGCCTGTAATCCCAGCACTTTGGGAGGCCAAGATGGGTGGATCACGAGGTCAAGAGATTGAGACCATCCTGGCCAACATGGTGAAACTCTGTCTCTACTAAAAATGCAAAAATTAGCTGGGTGTGGTGGTGTGCACCTGTAGTCCCAGCTACTCAGGAGGCTGAGGCAGGAGAATCTCTTGAACCCAGGAGGCAGAGGTTGCAGTGAGCTGAGATCATACCACTACACTCCAGCCTGGTGACAGAGTGAGACTCCATCTCAAAAAAAGAAAAATCATCTAACAAATATCAAGTATTTGTTGGAATAAACATAAGGCTTGTCATCTTCCTGGGACAAGGGGAAAATAACTCTCCTTCATTTCAGATGAGTTTACAAGATAAAGTTAATTTTTGGACAGATTGTCCTACCAACTGAAATTCTCAGTAATGATCAGCCTGCCACCCATGGTCCTTCTCATGAAGGAGGCGCCATCTCTGTTTTCTAGGGGAGGATACCACAGGGCCGGGCCTGCCTCGAGTCACACCAGAGCTGGAAGCCCAGCTTTCCACAATCCCTCCCCTCCTGGCTACCATCAGTGTGAGCCTTGGGGGGAAATGGGGACGTTCAGCATGTTGTCCCTGTTCTTGCGGGGCTCAGGGTCTTTGTAAGAGGAACAGGAGTCAACCTGAAAATTTCCGTAGAAGTACTGAGGGCCAGCGGAGTAGCATGGTGAGCGCTGCTGCGTGTGGGTTGTCCTGCGTCTTGCTGTTTTGTTTGTTGTTATTGTTTGTTTTTCATCAGATTGTGGGCTCCTGGGCACGCTCCTCTGTGCGCTGTTTGCCGTAGAATTCCCAGGAGGGACAGTCATCGTTTGTTGACTGCAAGATGAATGAATGAATGCTCCGGGACTTTGGGGAGCTGGGCCTTGCAGAATGGGTATGTGTTGGGCAGGCTGGATGCGATGACAGACAGTGGTTCAAGCTGGTGGGGAGCATGGCAGGAGAGGAGGAGGCGGAGCCTGTTTGGGGTGCAATAATGGCTTCATTGAGACCGAATTGCAGGCTTTAGGTGGGTACAATTTACCCACCTAAAGCCTACAATTCAGTGGTTTTAGTATATTCACAGGGTTGTGCAACCATCACTATCAATTTTAAAACATTTTAATCACCCCAAAAGGAAGCCTCGTACTCCTTAGCTATCACCCCCAGACCCCCAGCTTCCTCCCAGCCCTTGGCAATCATCAATCTGCTTTCTATCTCTTTGGATCTGCCTATTCTAGACATTTCACGTAGATAGGATAGTGCAGTATATGGCCTTTGGTAACCGCCTTCTTTCACTGAGGGTAGCGATCTGTTCTTCCCTGCTGCGGCGTGTGTCAGTACTCCCTTCCTTTCCGCTGCTGAGTGACACTCTGTGATGTGGACAGAGACCGGAGCATCTTGAATGCTCACTCAAACCAGGCACCAGGATGCCTAAAGCAAAGCTGTTGGAGTCGGTCTTTGACCTAATCCAGTTGGGGTTCCAGGAAGATCAATCTGGCCACAGGCTAAAATGAATCAGGCAGCGCCTGGAGGCAGAGGCCCACTGAGTCCTTTCTTGGGCTTCTTGGAAGGAGGCCACAAAAGTCAGGACCAGGAACAGCCAGAGAAGCGTGACTGCATGCTTGTCAAGGAGAACTCATCAGTGAGACCACCTGCTGTGTGTGTGCGGGGGAGGGGGGTGGCAGGGAGAGGAATCTGGCACTTCTGGCCTGGAAAACTGGGCCTCGGGTGAGGATCCTGTGGTGGCTGATGAGAAGGGGAGAAATAGGCATTTCCACCTGCACCTTGCCTTTCAGAGTGTTGGCAGGCGCAGGGTTCAGTTGGCTGCTGGGCTGTGCAGGGAAGACGTGGGAGACAAGGGCTCCCATGGAATCCATCTTTACGAAATCCGCCTTTCAGAGAGGGCAGATCCACCTGAAAGCCAGGCTCTCGGGAGCGGTGGAACATCTGTGATGGACGCTAGGTGAGTGGGTTGCCCAGGAGGCGAGGACATGGGCCAGGATGATCTGGGAGGGCTCTCTGAGAGGGAGGAGCCAAGCTCTCTCCCTGAAGGATGGATGGGTCATCCTCAGCAGAGGAGAGAAGAGAATATTCCAGACCCATGCCAGGCAAATAGTAAGAGCAGGGTGATATGGTTTGGCTGTGTCCCCACACAAATCTCATCTTGAATTGTAGCACCCATAATTCCCATGTGTTGTGGGAGGGACCCAGTGGGAGGTAATGGAACCATGGGGGTGGGTCTCTCCTTACTATCTCATGATAGTAAGTCTCATGAGATCTAAAGGTTTTATAAAGGGCAGTGCCCCTGTACATGCTCTCTTGCCTGCCGCCATGTAAGATGTGACTTCACTTCCCCTTTGCCTCCACCATGATTGTGAGGCCTTCCTAGCCATATGGAACTGTGAGTCCATTAAACCTCTTTCTTATAAATGATCCAGTCTCAGGTATATCTTTATTAGCAGGGTGAGAATGCAGGGGCACTGAATGGGAGAGAAGGTCATGTGGGTTGGGCCCTGCTGTTGGAAGCTGCAGCCTGCAGAGGACATTGGAGAACAAACTGGATAGGCTGAGTGCCATCAACAGAGGCCCAGCACAGCACTAACCACAGCTCGTTCTGCATACCTCTGTTCACTCGGTGCCAATGGGGCTATGTTGGAGCCAAGTACTGGGCTGAGCTTTTTTACACATATCATGTCATTTACTCTTCACAGAAGCCCACTGGTAGACTGGGTGACTCTTACAGCTTTACAGGTATGGAAACCAAGGTTTAGAGAGATTGAGTGCTTAGCCTAAGTCACATATCTAAAAAGTGCTGACCCTGGGTTCTAAAAAAGTTTTCCTTTGAGTGTAAACAAGTCGGTAGTATGTGGTATTTATACACAACAGAGCACCATTCAGCCACAGGAAAGAGTGAGATTCTGTCATTTGCAACAGCATGGAGGGAACTGGAGGTCATAATGTTAAGTGAAATAAACCAGACACAGAAAGGCAGTCTTCACATGTTCTCACTTATTTGTGGGATCTAAAAATACAAACAGTTAAGCACGTGGAGATAGAGAGTAGAAGGATGGTTGCCAGAGGCTGGGAAGGGTAGTGGGGGCATGGTGATGGTAGGGGAGCTGGGGATGAGTAGTGGGTACAAAAAAATAGTTATAATGGAAAGAATGAATAAGACCTAGTATTTGATGCATAACAGGGTGACTAGAGCCAGTAATAACTGTGCATTTTAAAAGAATGAAAAAAGAATAATTGAATTGTTTTAACACAAAAGATAAACACTTGAGGGGATGGGCGCTCCATGATGTGATTATTGTGCACTGCATGCCTGTATCAAAACATCTCATGTACCCCATAAATATATACACCTACAATGCATCTGCCAAAATTAAAAATTAAGGTCAGTAATAATGACCGCATGTTTTAGACAGGATAGACGGATTCTATTGGTGAGTCTAGGAAGCTTCTAGAGATGAGATTTCAACTCAACACACATTAATTGAGGGCTGGGTGTTTGGGATACAGAGCTGAGCAGGACACCCTGGACCCGGAGGTCCTGGGCGAGCGTAGGAAGGACACCCATGGCCTGCCCATCCCTGTCCGTCTCTAATCCTGTCAGTAAATGCTTCTGGGATGGATGCATCGTGAACGGCCGGCGTGAGCCTGGGGAGCTTGCTCCCTCTTGCACCTGGCTGAGTGGGCATCTGAACAAAGACACACAGGAGACAAGGCAGGGGTGAGATTCAGGACTCCCGGTGATGTGGCTGAAGGAGGGGCACAGAGGACAGCAGGGGAAGGAAAACAAGAGGCAAGCTGCGATGTGGCTGAAAGAAGCAGGGGAAAGCTGGTGGGTGGACCAGGCCTGGCAGAGCAGCCCTGTCCCTGACTCCTTGGAGAAAGTTTCCTGAACTCTCCCTGCCCCTGCCAGGGACCTCCGGCACAGGGGGGCTTCCTAGGTGCTGCTCCCTCTCCCACTCTGCAGGCAGCTGCTGCCTCCTCCAGTTCCTGGGCCTATTTTGCCCGGTCAGGGCCATACAATTCTGCATCAAGGCGCTAAATGGGTCTCCAGCAGCTCCAGAGAAAGATCCATTTAAACCGTGTGTTTACAGGGAGGAGTCTCTGGGAAGAGCGGCCCTTGTTGAGTTCCTGCATTTTGCAGCCTTCTGGAACTGAGCAGCTTTTAGAATTTTAAGCCACAATTTGTATTCAAATGAAGGTCATTTGAAAGGTGTAACATAGTAAACAGCCATTATTTCATTTTGATGGTGGCACTAAAATTATAGTGTTGGTTGAATTATTTTAGTGTAGGACCATTACCATCTCCCTAAAACACTTAGAGGGGTTCTTAGAACGCTGCTACAATCCTAAAATTAGAAGAAAATTAAAAATCACAAAGCTGTGGTGTTGGTGGTGTAGCTGGGGGAGAGGACCCCCGGTGCGTGGGACACTGTCTGTCCCCTCACCCAGCTTTCCCGGCTCGCCCCAGCTGTTACAGGGCTCAGCCCACCATGTGCGTGTGAAGACGGGGGTGTTTCAGTGCTGTGAACTGTGGGACATAGAAAAACACACCCCCTCCCCACCTGTTCCTCTGTTATTTAAGTCCTTAAACTCCCACTGTCGGGACCTTACTCTGGTGAACTTTTCTTTCAGAGAGAAGCTCCCTTGGAGGGCATGCCCCTTACTCACAGGCCTGCTAGGAGCACTTACTGGAGAAGCTGTGAGTCCTTTGCTCACTTGCAGCTGTGCTGATGGCTTGCCTATTGGGGACCTACAAGTTGAGTTGGAGTCAAGAGCAAGTGCTGTCTTGCCCGATGGGCCCTTACCATTCTGTTACCACTGGATGTCCAAAATCCTCTGTCTCTTTCCTTAGGCCTGGGGCTCCTCTCTCTGGCCAACCGAGGATGGCAATGGCTGGTGTTAGGTAGGCTGGAAGGATGGGATCCCCTTTAGGGACTCTGCATTGCATTGCAGTAGCACTAAGAGTCACTGGCCTGTGGAGTGACAGATCCAGGAGAAACTGTCTTCATCCTTCAAAGGACGGATCTGGAAACTGAGGCCCCAGAGGGACGTGACTTCCTTAGGTCACACAGTGACTTGGTTTGGTCCCCATCCAAATCTCATCTTGAATTATAGCTCCCATAATTCCCACTTGTCCTGGGAGAAACCCAGTGGGAGGTAATCCAATTATGGGGTCAGGTCTTTCCTGTGCTGTTCTCATGATAGCGACTAAGTCTCAGGAGAGCAAATGGTTTTGAAAAGGGGAGTTCCCCTGCACATGCACTCCTTTGCCTGCCACCATGCAAGATGTGACTTTGCTTCTCCTTTGCCTTCTGCCATGATTGTGACGCCTCCAGCCATATGGAACTGTGAGTCCATTAAACCTCATTCCTTTATAAATTACCCAGTCTTGGGTATGTCTTGATCAGCAGTGTGAGAACAGACTAATACACACAGCAAGTCACAGAGGACGCAAGATTGAGCCTAGAGCCTTGGGCTTCTTTTGCTGTCACTGGGTGTGTGGTTGCCTTATCTGAAACCCTTGGGGTCAGTTCTGTTACAGAATTCAGAACTCTGGATTCCAGAGGAGTAACGGAGGGTACGTGCTGGCACTGTCCCGGGGGCTCTGGGAGTAGCCCCTGATGAGGAAACGCACTGATGTTTCTGCAGTGAGACATAAGACTTGCAGCAGGTGGGACCGATCAGGGCAGTAGATGATGTCAGTTCAGGTTAAGTGTGGCCACCAAGAGGTGCCAAATTGAAGAAGAAGATGTTGGATTCCTGGAACTTTTTAGATTTCAAAATTTCCAGTAAAGGATGTGGCCGTGTCTAATAGCAGCATGTGCTCCTTGAAGAAAAGTTGAAATATTCAAAAGTAATTTAGAAGATGGTAATTGCCTCACATTTTGACAGTGTATAGATTTTTACTTATGTATTTTTACATAGCAGAATTGCTCACTCTGTACAATTTTGCACTCTAATTCTCGTTATTATTATTTTATTTATTTTTTTGAGGCACGGTCTCACTCTGTAACCCAGCCTGGAGTACAGTAGTGTGATCATGGCTCACCGCAGCCTCAACCTCCTGGGCTCAAGTGATCCTCCCATCTCAGCCTTCTGAGTAGCTGGGACTACAGGCAGGTAGCGCTACACATGACTCATTTTTACATTTTCTATGGAAACAAGGTCTCCCTGTGTTGCCCAAGGCGGTCTTGAACTCCTGGATTCAAGTGATCCTCCCACCTCAGCCTCCCAAAGTGCTGGAATTACAGGCATGAGCCACCATGCCTGGCCTGTTATTATTTTTGAGACAGAGTCTTGCTCTGTTGCCTGGCTGGAGTGCAGTGGTGCAGTCACAGCTCCATGCAGCCTTGACTCCTGGGCTCAAGTGATCCTTCTGCCCCAGCCTTCCAAGTAGCTAGGATAACAGGTGGACACCACATGCCCCACTCATTTTAATTTGTTTTTGTAGAGGCAGAGTCTTGCTATGTTTCCCAGGCTTCTCGTAAACTCCTGGGCTCAAGTGATCCTTCTGCCTCAGCCTCCCAAAGTACTGAGATTACAGGCATAACGTATTTTTTTTTTTGGCATTTAATGCATGATGTATTTTTAATTGCATTAGACAATAAATACTTTCCTATGTTTTTAAACAAACATTTTGGTCGCTGCACAGTGTTAGGAACTGGGGCGTCTTGACGCTCAGCCTGGTGCTTTTTTCCCTAGAGCACATGCTGCTTCTTCAGCTGGTTGTACCGTAAACCCCAGAGCACTCTCCAGAGTATTGTCTGGTAGGCGTGCTGATGGCCAGTGTCTGGGAGTTCCCCTAGGAGTAGTCCCGGGAGCCTCCTGGAGCGGCACTGGGGAGAATGGTCTTTAGGGCTGGAGGTGATGGACGGAGCTCCTGAGGCTGTGCCCAGGAAGTGACATTTCCCTCTCCCATGCTGGCCACAGGCAATTGGGAATCCCATCAGCTTGGAAAATGAGGGCAGATCCTGGAGAGGCACCTCTCATTGCCTGTGCACGTGGAGAGCGGGAGGAGAGGACAGAGTGGGGGCCTTCAGCAGGCTCCTTATGGGGGTGGTGGCACAGCCCTTGGAACGAGTGTTTCCTGCCTGCATTTCA
This sequence comes from Cacajao melanocephalus, assembly GCA_963573385.1. Taxonomy (NCBI): domain Eukaryota; kingdom Metazoa; phylum Chordata; class Mammalia; order Primates; family Pitheciidae; genus Cacajao; species Cacajao melanocephalus. The sequence goes on along the minus strand of CAUYLG010075341.1, from coordinate 104,621 downwards.
CCCTTGGGAGGCCCTTATCTACTTCCTAAGTGTCCCAAGTACTTGTCTCATGATCCAGCGCCCTTCCTCAAAGTCACAGGCAGCATGGCCCCGGGCTGTGACTCCCTGTCCCTAGGCGGTTGTCAGAGCGTGGCTCTAGGCTCCTCACTGCCATCTAGGACCCCTCCTGGCCATCCCCCCTTCACTCCACAGGAAGCCTCGCTCAGCTCTCTGTGCACAGTGGCTCTGGGTGAAGGTGCTGGCCATGGAGGGGCGGGGAGGGGTGGGACAGGAGTGATCCTGCCTCAGTGGCCCAAACTCATAGGGCTTGGTGGGGACCAGGCCAATGCAGGACAATTGGTCCTGGTTTGTGGGCCTCCTTGTCACTCTCCCATGAAGGGGTGAGTGTGGTGGAGAGGCAATTATTGGACTGGGAGACTCTGGAGTCCTTTCTGGAGCAGGGAGCCTCTGAGGCTGACCCATGTAAACTTCCCTTGATAATTCATCCTCCAAAACTCTGCGTGGGCATTGGGAACAGGCACCAGGACTTATGGAACATTCCAGGTTGTGGGTCCTGTGTGCTGTCTTTATTCTGTGTTACTCTCCCTTCAGGCAGATTGTCCAAATGTAAATTCCAAAAAGAATCCAAGAGTGTGTGGGAGGAACCTTACATTCCTGGAAACTCATTCTATCTTGATGCCGTGGTCTTAGAAAATGTATTTGTTTTCAGAAAGAGCTAGTGTCTATGTCCTGTGGATCCCCTCTGCTTCTACAGCCTTCCCTCCACCACGTTCCAGCTGTACTGGCTGCTTTTCAGCCACAGAGGCTCCAACACTCTGGGCGGTGGCACCCACTCTCCCTCTTCCTCCCCTTCCTCATCACTCTTACTAAGTCTCAGCTTAAATCTCAACCCCCTAAACCCACAGGCACCCCTGTCATAATCTGTCATCATACTATATGCTTTTTCTTTGTAATACTTATCACAACTTGTCTTTATGTATTCATGTTAGTTTTTTTGTTTTATATTTATCTTCTTTACAAAGCTTCATGGAGGCAAGTTCTATAACTAATTTGTTTACTTCAATAGCCCAGTAGCTGGCACAGAGCAGGCACTCAATAATTAGATCTGTTATTTGATGGTTGGATGGTAAGGAGATGGTTGAATGTATGGGTAGGGGGATGGATGGGTGGATGGATGGTTGGATGGATAGGTGGTTAGATGGTTAGATAGATGGATGAATGAATGGGTATATTAATGCATGCATAGGTGGATAAGTGAGTGGATAGGTGGATAGACGAATGGGTGGGTGGATAGAGACTTTGACAGATGGATGGATAGGTGAATTAATAGATGGGTAGGTGGATAAATTGGTGGATGAGTGGGTGGATAGAGGGTTGAGTGGGTGGATGAATGGTTGGGTGGATGAGTGGATAGATGGTTGGATGGGTGGTTGGCTGGCTGGCTGGATTAATGAATGGATAGGTGGTTAAATGGGTAGGTGGATGGGTGGACAGATGGATGGGTGAGCGGATAGGTGGACAGAGGGTTGGGTGGGTGGATGGATGAGTAGGTGGATGGGTGGATAGGTGGATGGGTGAATAGATGATGGGTGGATGGATGGATGGGTGGGTGGATGAGTAGATAGATGGGTGGGTAGGTGGATGCATGGATAGATGGACAGATGAATGGATGGATGGGTGGATGGACAGGTTGGATGAGTGAATGGATGGATGGGTGAATAGATGGGTTGGTGGATGAGTGGATAGAGGGATGGGTGGGTAGATGGATGGGTGGATGGTTGGGCGGGCAGATGGCAACATCAGGTACTTTGGGAGGCCAGGTACTTCTGCATGTAAAAGTGCATGAAGGGGTTTCTTTCTTTTCATGGAGAAAATTTTTATTCTGAAAATGGCAGCACATTGCCTGTTGCAAAGCCAACACTTTGGGAGGCTGAGGTGGGCAGATCACTTGGGGTTAGGAGTTTGAGACCAGCCTGGCCAACATGGTGAAACCTCATCTCTACCAAAAATATAAAAATTAGCCAGGTGTGGTGATGCACAGCTGAAATCCCAGCTACTTGGGAGGCTGAGACAGGAGAATCGCTTGAATCTGGGAGGTGGAGGTTGCAGTGAGCTGAGATTGCACCACTACTGCACACCAGCCTGGGTGACACAGTGAGACTCCCTCTCAAAAAAAAAAAAAAAACCAAACCCCTCAAAAACCAACAAAGAAATGTCTCCTGGGTGAGTAGGCTCAGGCAGGACCTGGGCCAGGGGCAGGATGGCCGTCGACTCTGCACGTTTTGCGTCTCTGCACATCCGCATCGTCTTTCCTCAGCTGCCGATGGCTGGGTTCTGCTCCTCAGTCCATCCATCAGACGCCGAATTCACAGGCGTCAGGTCAGCTACCTGAAGAGGGGATTTTCAGGGCCTCAAGTCCAATGACAAATTCCTGGGGAAGAGAGTCTGGAGTAATCTATTGCCAGGGCGCTGGGGTCACGCATTTGGACTGTGGAAGGACACTGCTTCCCAGAGAAAGGGGTCATTGTATCTGCTGCACCAGTTTTATGTAGAATACCCCGTGGGTCTGACTTCCAGTTCTGGCTAAAGTTCTCAGAGCCTGTTTGATGACTGCCTGGCCAGATGCCTGTTAGGTCCCAGGCCTGGAAGCCCACACCGATTGCAAGGCTGTCCCCTAAGCTGCAAGCCCAGGAAACCTGCCCATTTGGAGCTGTGAGCGTAGGGGGCGTGGGGCCGACTTGCAGAGTCAGGCCAGGCTGGCTGTAGGAAGAGATCTGCAGCTGTAGCTACGGGGGCCCCTCAGTAAGGGCCTCCTGGGTTTACCCAAGAGAGCTGCTCCCTGGGCCCGTCAGATGCCCACTGCGACTGGGAGGAGCTGGCATCTGAGCCCGGCAGATGATCTCTGCTCTTCTCCACAGCCTGGCTTTGCAAGAGGCAGCGTGCTGCCATTTTCAGAATAGAAAATTTCTCCACGAAAAGAAAGAAACCCCTTTATGCACTTTTACAATGCAGAATCTAATTTAGGTTTCAATAAGGGAAGGAATCATTATATCACCCTACTTCAGTGCTTTTTGTCATTACGTTATATTTTTTAAAATACTTTCATCGGGGACCCGATATACACTTACAATCTCTCTGCATTTATTTTCTTTTAAGAACACATATAATAAAACTCAAAGTTAATAGCATGAAAATAATTTCTACAATAACAGTTGTAGCAAATCTTCGAATTGCCAGGGTGAAGGTGGCTAGACAGAGTGAGGCAATTACGTCTATTATTAGCAGTGCACGGGGAGGATTGATGTACAGTGGGCTGTGTGTGAGCAGAAGCCTTCAGACGTGAACTACATTTTAATAGTGAAATTCTCATAGATTATAACTCCCTTCATTAACATTTTCACACATCGCTGACTAACAAATGAGGAGAGAGGCCTTCTGCACTCATAGATTTATTATGCTTGGGATGCTCTCTGCACCTCTGTGTATGGGCAGGAGCTTCGTCTTCTAACCTCTGACTACAGGGGATTAACTCTTTCTGGGCCGACCTCTTTCCTTCAGGAATGGGAGAATATTCTGGAAACCCTGGCTTTGTACTTTAAGACTTTTACTAGGTGGTTCCTCAGGACAGCTCCCTGGGTGCCCCCTGCCGTCTTTCTGTGCATTTCCCCTGTTGCCCTGCAGGTGGGTATCGGAGGACAGAGGGTCTTGGGGAATGAGTCAGGCCAGACTTGGGCTCCATCCATCTGCTGCCATGTCTCTCGCCAGCAGAAGCAGAATCTGATCCCTGCTCAGGTACTTGAGTTGCCAGGTGGGGTGAGGCATCCCTGAGCATCAGAGGATGGCTGTTTGACACAGAGATTAGATCTCCTATTAGCAAGAGGAGTAAAGTGTTCTTCTGTCTCCCTGGAGGCAGGGGACACCATCCAAGATGTGACAGAGGGAGTTTTGGGGAGGGCTCACTGGGCAGAGAAGGGGAGGTGGGCTTTTCTGTTAGGATCCAGGTGAACTGGCTTCCCATTTGCAGAGCCTTGTCTTAGGAGAGGTTGAGTGATTCACAAAGGAGGTGGATGCCTGATGCCTGCCCTGGAGTGATTTGAGGTTAAGGTAGGAAGATCTTGAGGAAGGGACAGTGTTTTTAGGTGGTTTGCCAACCAGCGTCTGTGGTTGTGTCCACATTGTGAGGTGAGTGCTGGGTCTTGCAGAGAAATGCCATCTGCTTGTCACCCCATTAACAGGGGAGGCTTCCTGGAAAATTCCGTGAAGACTGGGGCTCCAAGATGGTGGTTCCTGGTGGTTGTCTGTACCTGGCACCAACTGGGTTAGAAGGGTGCTGTGGATGTGTGTTAATGCAAGGAGCAAACCTCCCAGGTTTGCAGCAGGGGGGTGAGTTTCCAGCCCACCCTTCCTGATGACACACTCCTGCTTTATTTTGGGGACATAAACCCTTGGTGACTTAGGACCCAGTATTCTACAAGCTTGCTCTTGGGCAGATCTTGTGTTTATCGGGCCCCCAATAGCATGTGAGACCCCCTGGGGACAGCCCCCCAACCCCAGTTGATTTGTGTGTCTCTGAGTTACAATATTTTGGTAAACTCTTCAACAAGATTGAACCCAGGGATTTTCAATCCTGTCTGCGTATTATCATCACCTGGGTAACTTTTTTTCTTTTCATTTTTTCTTTCATTTTTTTTTTTTTCCAATGGAGTCGCTCTTTCTCCCAGGCTGGAGTAAAGTGATGCAATCTCGGCTCACTGCAACCTTTGCCTCACAGGTTCAAGTGATTCTTCTGCCTCAGCCTCCTGAGAGTAGCTGGGACTACAGGTGCATGCCACCACGCCCTGCTAATTTTTGTAATTTATTTTATTTTTTTAAGTAGAGACTGGGTTTCATCATATTGGCCAGGCTGGTCTTGAACTCCTGACCTCGTGATCCGCCTGCCTCGGCCTCCCAAAGTGCTGGGATTACAGGTGTGAGCCACCTCGTCCGGCCCACCTGGGTAACTTTTAAAAACTACTAATGCCAGGGCCCACCCTCAGAGACTTTTTTTTTAGGTGGAGTATCACTTAGTGGCCCAGGCCGGAGTGCAGTGGTGCAATCTTGGCTCACTGCAACCTCCACCTTCCAGGTTCAAGGGATTCTCCTACCTCAGCCTCCCAGGTAGCTGGGACTACAGGCACGCACCACCAAGCTCAGCTGATTTTTTTTGTATTTTTAGTAGAGACGGGGTTTCACCATGTTGGCTAAGATGGTCTTGAACTCCTGACCTTAAGTGATCTACCTGCCTTGGCCTCCCAAAGTGCTGGGATTACAGATGTGAGCCACTGTGCTCGGCCAGAGACTATTTTAAATGGTTTGGGTGGGGCTCAGGTATTGTTATTATTTAAGAGTTCCCAAATGATTCTAGTGTCCAATCCAGGTTGAGGACCACCAAAACCATTTGGCAGGTGACTGGTCTTTAGGTGAATTAGCTGGAAGGATGAAGGTCTGACCAGAACAAGCAATGAAGCTGTGGGCAGATGGGGATGCATTTATAAAGCCCCTCACTTTTCTTTGCTGTGTCTTGCAACCTGCAGATACTCATTGCTATTGGATGCAATGTGGGAGGCACAGGACTAAATCCTGTAGGTTGGCGAGGGAAGGTCTGCTTTGCCTTTGGTCCCAGGAATCCAGGTTCCCCTTTTCCACCATTACTTCTTCCTTCTGCTTCCATCCCCAGCCTGTGCCGTGTGGTGCCCACCCCGGCCTCATGGTCCCTGGGTGGGCATCATCTGCAGCAAGAGCTGGCGTCTGCCATCTTTGATCTCCTCCTGTAACTCTGTAGGGCTCAGCCGGCTCTGCTTGACTCCAGCACCGAACCAGCAGCAGGGGCTGCTCCGCTTCCCATCCCTCCTCCCTGGGAACATTATCCCTTAAATAAAATCAGTAGACCCAGGACATGCTTGGAATCTAGAAGCTGACCTTTCTCAAGTTCCGTTTTCGTGTCAGAGTTCTCCTAGTGGCCACCGTTGGCTATGCAGTGATGGGAGGTGGGAGTGAATCTATGGGGGCCCCCCTGTGCAGGCTGGCGAGGTGCGCCGGATAGGTCTGCAGGGAGATGGGCTGGGATGCTCTGGAAGCCAGTACTGGGCTTCCTTCTGCTGCACAGGGCTCCATCCTGTGTCCCGGCACCCCACCAAGTGTTAGGGAGTGCAGGAGGCAGACCTAATGAAAACCCAGTTTCATTTTGCATAATCAGGCGCTATTGAAACGAGCCTTTCAGTGCTGCTTGCTGCAAATTAACAATCTGACTTATATACAATAAAAACCAGAGTAGTGTACAAAGTGATACTTCTTAGGTGGTGGATACACAGATGGAAATTCATTTAATGAACTACAAGTCCCTGAATGGATTCTAAACTTCTTGTAATTACCCTGGAAAGAACCCCAGTAGAAGCAGAAAAAAGCCTTTTGTATTGCCCGCCCCACCCCCCCCACCCCACCCCCCCTAGTCCTGCGCCACAGCAGTCAGCTTTTCCTTCCTTCAGGTTGCCTTGTCTGAAATAAGCATCTTTATGTGATCAGTACTTGGAGGCCGGTCCAACAGGTGGGGTTGGTCTGCGTGCGGATGAGCAAACCCCATTCCCCCTCCCCAGGTTCTGAAAACAGTGTGATTTATAAAGGCTTTGGGGCTGAACCAAATACATCTTAAATGGTATTGTAAAGAGTTTAACCCATCACCCCAGCAGTGAACAGTGTGGCTGGCTGCCCGAAAGATTGGGGAGACCTGCTCTTTGCAGCCCTGGACTGACTGAGGCTGGACAGAACCAATCTGAGGCAGGGACTCAGCCCTGCTCCTGGTAGTTTTCTTTGAAAGATATTGTTGTCAGGCCTCCAGGTCCAAGCCTGGCTATTACAGCCTTGGTGACCTGCACATACACCTCTGGATGGTCCCCAGGAGCCAGAAAGTCTGAAGTCACCAGATGGCCACAAACAGAAGTGAAACAACTTGTTCCTGCCTCAACTAATTGCTCTCCCCCTGCAACCTGCAACCACTGTTCATGCTCAGCCTTGTGAAAATTCCCCCTGGACAATGGGTGTCTCAAGACCCCCTCCCCTATAACTATGTAATTTACTGCACCCTCCCCTCTACTTGCAACCGATAACCCCCACCCTTATGATCATGCCTGTTTGTAATGGATGACCCCTGCCCTTGTGACCACGCATCCTGTGACACCCTCCCCCTCCCTAAAATGGATTACCGCCTTTAACTGACCATTTGCCCCAACCTATATAACTAGTCCCCTTTCCCACCCCCTTTGCCTAACGCCTTTTTCGGACTTGGCCCGCTTGCACCGAAGCATGAAATAAAATGGCCTTGTTGCCCACACGAAGCCTGCCTGGTGGTCTCTTTACGCGAGCGATTTGCCTAACAGTTGTTCCAGCGGAGAAGGCCATCACGAGAGTTTCACTAGGTCAGGAGTCACTTTCCCCTTTGATAAGGCTGGAGGGTCAGGGGACAGGACAGGGTGGAGGTTCCTTGGGCAGACCAGAGCAGGGCCAGGTTTCAGCCCTTGGATGAGCCATCTCCCACCTCCACCATGACAGCCTGATGTAGGAGCCATCTGGGACCTGCCCCTTCCAAGGGTACCGTTCCATGGAAGGGGTTTAGGGATGGATGTGGCATCCACAAAGAGTGCCACAGTCGATAAGTATCACAACCTGTTCCATATTTATTATGGGCAACAATTTGACTAACGGAGAATTTAGATTAATAACATTCAGGCCAGAGAAGTAATTTCCTTTGAGAAAGCGATTTACATGTGCTCTGCCAGAGAGAGCCGTGGCCGCTCTCTTGTCGTGTCAGCTCAAATAATGAAGTTGAAAATAACATGGAAGGTTAATAGGTCCAACTTATCTCTTTAGACCTGAAAAGGAAGATTTACAGTGTGGAGGCTGTTTTGCATATTTCCAGTGGGAATTGAAAGTTTTTTTTTTTTTTACCCCAAACAAGATTTATGAGAACTCACGGTTCAAGGTATCTGCCCTGTTATTGCTCCTAAGTGAGGCAGTAAACCTCTTCATTTGGGTGGATGCTCCAGGCTTTAAAGAGAGCCATCTTTCCTCATGGACTGGCGGGGGTGTACTGGAATGCTGGCAGGCGGGCGCTACCTCAGGAAGAGTTTAACTTCAAAAGAAGAGTCAACTGCTTTTGACTCTGGGAGGTCACATCATTTGTTTGCTAATGACTAGGGAGAGGATTAAACATTTCCATCACCTAGATCTTTCAAATCATTTCTTGGATTTATTTACTGACCCTAGACCTTGGGGGGTGGGTCCTGGGCTGCAGGAATAGAGAGAAAGGGAGCTGGGTCAGAGCAAGGAGAAGGCTGGAGTGGGGCAGCAGCATGACCTGTGCATTCTGGGTAACAAGTGGGTCTTTCTGGCTCTCGCTTGCTTCTTAACTGGCTTCCCTGGAAGCTCACCCAAGCCCTTCTGCTAACATCTCACTGGCCAACTTCATCTGCAAAGGGGCTGGGAAGGGCAATCTTGTGCTCAGTGCTTTCCTGCCCATCATGAAATTGAAGTGTGTTATTTAGAGGAAGGGGAGAGTGGATATTGGTAGGTCACCAGCAGTCTTTAGCCCAAGTGCTCAGTTCATTTGTTTTGAATCTTTCTTGTTTTCTATTAAATGCAAACTGTAAATTGTCTTTTAAATAATGCTTTAGCTGTGTCTCACAAGTTTGTTTTGCTTTCTCCCAAACATTATACTGGAAAATTTCAAACCTAAAGAAGAGTTGAAAGAATTAGCTATGATATATCCATCACTTTAACAGTTTGATTTATCACATATTCATCCATGTGTCAATTCATCGATCCATCTTGGTTGGATATATTTCATAGGAAATCACAGATAACAGTACATGTCACCTCTAAATTTTTCATCATGCATATTATGAACTGTTTATTTACTTTTTAAGATAAAATTTCTACAGTGAAACACACAATCTTAAATGTGCCATGCAATTTTTGACAGATGTGTCTACCCATGGAACCCAAACTTCTATAAAGACACAGAACATTTCTGTCACCCCAAAAAGGGTTCCTCTGGTCTCCTCTTAGTCAATGCTCTTCCACTCCCAGACAACCACTGTTTTGATTATTTTCACCATGAATTATTTTTGCCTGTTCTAGAACTTCATATAAATGAATTCATATAACATGTACTCTCTCTCTTTGTGTGTGTGTGTGTGTGTGTGTGAATCTCAATAGCTTTTGGGGGGCACAAGTGGTTTCAAGTGGTTTTGGTTACACGGATTAATTGTAGAGTGGTGAAGTCTGAGATTTCAGTGTGCTTGTCACTGGAGTAGTGTACATTGTACCTAATATGTAGCTTTCGACAGGTATTCTTTCAGGGAAGGCTTCCTTCATTCAGCATGTTTTTAAGATTCATCTGTGTTGTTGCAAGTATCAGTAGTTTCTTTTTTTTTTTTTTTCCTTTTTATTGAGGATAGTATTCCATTGTATGAATTTACCATGGTTTGTTTATCCATTCATTCATGGACATCTGGTAGGTTTCCAGTTTTTGGCTATTATGAATAAAACTGCTGTAAATATTTTGTACAAGTCTTTTTTGGGGATGTGTGTTTTTATTTCTTTTGGGTAAATGCCTAGGAAAGAATTGTTGGGTGCTGTGTTTTCTTTCTTTTAAAAGAAACTGCTGGATGTTTTTTTCCACTAAAGTGGTTGTACCATTTCCACCAGTAATGAATGAGGATTCCAGTTGCTCTCTATACTCACCAACATTTAGTGCCATCATTCTTTTAATTTCAGCCATTCTGTTGGATGAACAGTGGATCTCATTGTGGTCAACTTGCATTCCCTGATGACTAATGATATTTTCATGTGTTTATTGGTCATCCATATATCTCCCTTTGTGACATATCTGCTCCAATATTTTATCCATTAAACATCGTGGATTTTCTTTCTGTTAGTAGCTTGTAGTTTATATATTCTAGATACAGTTCTTTGTTAGCTATATGTTTCACAAATATTTTCTCTTAGAATGTGCCCTGCATATTCATTTCTATTTTTATTTATCTGTTTATCCATTCATTTATTTTGAGACAGAGTCTTGCTCTGTTGCCCAAGATGCAGTGCAGTGGAGTGATCTCGGTTCACTGCAACCTCCCCCTCGAAGGTTCAAGTGATTTTCTGGCCTCAGCCTCCCGAGTAGCTGGGATTACAGATGCCCACCGCCATTCCTTTTTTTTTTTTTTTTTTTTTTTTGGTATTTTTAGTAGAGACGGGGTTTCATCATGTTGGCCAGGCTGTTCTCGAACACCTGGCCTCAGGTAATCTGCCCACCTCGGCCTCCCAAAGTTCTGGGATTACAGGCCTGAGTCAGCACCTGGCTTTTGTTTATTTTTATAATGGTGTTTCTTCATGGCCAGAGTTAATTTTGCTGAAGTATATTTTCTATTTTTTATTTATTTATTTTTGAGATAGTCTCACTCTGTCACCCAGGTTGGAGTGCAGTGGTGCAGTCATGCCTCACTGCAGCCTTGACCTCTGGGGCTCAAGCAATCCTCCCACCTTAGCCTCCCAAATAGCTGGAACCACAGGTGCACACCACCAGGCCTGGCTAATTTTGGTATTTACTTTGGAGCGATGTGGTCTTGCCATGTTGCCCAGGGTGGTCTTGAACTCCTGGGCTTAAGTGATCTGCCTGCCTCGGCCGCCCAAAGTGCTGGGATTACAGGCATGAGCCACTGTGCCCGGCCTGAAGGTATCACTTTTTTCCTTTTATGATTATTTCTTTCCACGACTTCTCTAAGAAATCTTTGCTTATTGTGAAGATATTCTCCTATGTTTTCTTCTAGAAGTCTTACAATGTTAGCTTTTACATGCAGGTCTGTTGTTCATCCATTCTCACATTACTACAAAGAACTACCTGAGACTGGGTAGTTTATAAAGAAAAGAGGTTTAATTGGTTCACGGTTCCACAGGCGGTACAGGAAGCATACTGATGTCAAGTTGTTCGGCACCGTTTGTTATAAATTCTTTTTGAACATTTCCCATTGGATTCTTTTCTTTTCCCCATTGGATTCTTTTCTTTTCCCCATTGGATTGCTTTGGCACCTTTGTTTAAACATTAATTAACTGTAGAAGGGCGGATCTATTTTGGTTTCTATTCTTTTCCACTAATCTGTTTGTCTGTCCTTATACCTCACTGTCTTGATTACTGAAGCTTTCTAATAAATCTTGACTTCAATTCTCCAACTGTACTTTTTCAAAATGGATTTGGCTATCCCACCTCCTTTATATTTTCATATAAATTTTAGAATCAGCTTGTCAGTTTCTACTAAAAAAACTTGTAGGTATTTTCACTAGGATAGTGTTAAAGATATAGATTATTTGGAGAGAATTGTCATCTGCTCTATTCTCATTGTCTTCTTCTGGGACTTCAATTATATAATTGTCATATTGAGTATTCCAGTCCATAAAGATTACATACCTCTTCATTTACTTAGGTCTTTAATTTCCTTCAGCACTGTTTTATAGTTTTCAGTGTGGAGATTTTGCACATCTTTTACTGAATTTATTCCTAGGCATTTTAGGAGTTTCTTTTTAGACACTGTTGTTAAAATTCCCAATTAAGATAATAGATCTATTTATCTCTTTATTTCTGTCAATTTTTGCTTCTTGTCTTTTGAAGTTCTGCTATTAGGCACATGCACAATTATGATTGTAATGCCTCCCTGATTAATTGCCTCATTTCTCACTATGAAATGTCTCTCTTTCTAGTAAACTGTTTTTCTTGAAGTCTATGCTATGTAGCCATTTCCAGCCTTCTGATGTTTGTGGTTTACATGGTATATATTTTATTATCTATTGCTTTCTTTGTCTTTCTATTTTAAATGTGTTTCTTGTAGACAGCCGATAGTTTGGTCTTGCTTTTTCATGCATTCTGACAATCTCTGTTTTTAAACTGGAGTGTTTCATCTGTTTATATTTAATATAATTATTGATATGGTTGGATTTAGGCCTACCATATTGGTATATGTTTTCTGTTGATCTCATCTGTTTTTCATTGCTCTTTGGGTTAACTCAATGTTTTAAAAAGAATTTTAATTTGTTTATGCCTCTTTGCATGTTTTGCATATTTTCGTGGTCGCACTAGGGAATATAATGTATATTCTTAACTTTTCACAATCTACATGTAGTTAATATTTGTATCACTTAGTGTAAATTATAAGAATCTTGCAATTATATAGTTTATATCTCAATTTCTTCATGCTATACTTGTTATATGTATTATAACTATATATGCTGTAAGCCCCATAGTGTATTTTTTCTTTTTATTTTGCTTTAAATAGCCATAAGTATTTTATGACAGTAAGAGAAGAAAATGATATCTTTTATAATCACATTTAGGAAGATCTTTGTTTCTTCCTGAAATCAGAGTTCCCATTTGTATCATTTTCCTTTGGTGTGAAGAATTTCATTTATTTCATAGGGGAGATTTGCTGGTGGTGAATTTTCTTATATTTTATTTTTCTGAATATGTCTTTATTTTGCCTTATTTAATGGTGGATATTTTCACTGGGTGTAGAATTCTGAGTGGACAGTGTGTTTTTCTCTTAGCACATGAAAGATGCTATTCTCTTTCTTCTGGCCTCTCGTTTTTGATGAGGAGTTCTTTTGCACTTGTGAGGTTGTTCCCTATGGAATGTGTCCTTTATTTCTGGCTCCTTTCAGGACTCTCCCTTTATCTTTGGGATTATTCACTTTGACCATGATGTGCCTGGGTACTGTTTGTTTTGTTTTGTTCATTTTGTTTTACCTTTTTTTTTTTTTTTTTTTTTTTTTAAGGCAAGGTCTGGCTCTGTTGCCCAGGGTGGAGTGCAGTGGCATGATTCAGCTCACTGCAACCTGCACCTCCCGGGTTCAAGCGACTCTCCTGCCTCAGCCTCCCGAGTGGCTGGGACTATAGGCGCCTGCCACCATGCCTGGCTAATTTTTGTATCTTTTTTGGGTAGAGATGGTGTTTCACCATCTTGGCCAGGGTGGTCTTGAACTCCTGACTTCGTGATCCACCCGCCTCAGCCTCCCAAAGTGCTGGGATTACAGGTATGAGCCACCGCGCCTGACCTGATCTCTATGGTCTTCCAATTAAAAAAGTATATAGATTTTAAATGTTGGAAGATTGGCCCAACAGGAGCTACTTCTCCATTATTGGAAGTGGAATTCCGTATCCCATGAATTTTGACACATAGTGATTTTACTATGTCCTAAGTGTTCAAAAACTTCTCTCATGATTTCTTACTTTAACAAGTATCAATGGAATGTTGTTTAACTTCCAGATGTGTTGATTTGCAGGCGAACCGTTTGTTGGTAATTTCAAGCATTCTTATGTTCTGGTCTTACGTGTGGTGCCTAGGATGATGATTCTTTGGCGTTCCCTGAAGCTTGCTTTATGGCCCAGTGCATATTTCACTTTTTTGGGAATGTTCTACATGTGCTTAAAAGGGATGTGAATTCTCTGTTGGGTGAATTTTCCATGTATTTATTAGTTAAACCCTAATAAATCCCTTCATTTGTGTTTTTTGCTGTTTGTGTGCATGTATGAACCATCAGTTTCTGAGGGGATGCGATCAAGTCTCCAGTCCAACCTCCCGATTTATCTATTTCTTTTTGCAGCCCGGTCAGATGTTACTCTGCATTTTTTGAGGCCAAATTCTGAGGTGCATATCTTTTCAGTATCAATGACACCTTCCTTAGTTACTGTTCCTTTCGGAAGTATGGGACATCTCTGTCTATCTTACCTGTCCTTTGGCTCTCTGGGCAGCCTCTCAATTTCAGGTTTTTACGTCTCTGTCTAATTCTGGGAAACTCTTGGTTGTTAGTTCTTCACATGGTTCCCCTCTACTTATGTCTCTGTCCTCCTGGGTCTCCTGTTACGTGGATGTTGACAAGTCGTCTACTGTTCTCCAAATTTCCTTTCGTTTATTAATTTTTTTTCCTACCTCTTTATCTTTTGTTGATGCATTCTGGTAAGTTCCCTGATGAGATCTTAACCTCACTAAATTATTCTGTGGCTACCTACTGACTGCTTTTTTTTTTTTGAGATGGAGTCTCGCTCTGTCACCCAGGCTGGAGTACAGTGGCGTGGTCTCAGCTCACTGCAACCTCTGCCTCCTGGGTTCAAATGATTCTCCTACCTCAGCCTTCCAAGTAGCTGGGACTACAGGTGCATGCCACCACACCCAGCTATTTTTTTTTTTGTATTTTTACTAGAGGTGGGGTTTCACCATGTTGGCCAGGCTGGTCTCGAACTCCTGACCTCAGGTGATCCACCCACCTCTAAGTGTTTTCTTCTAGGAATAAGAATAAGTCTGTACCTCCCGCAGGCTTCTTCTCCTCCTCTGAGACCAGAGTGAGCCCTGGAGCTCTGTGTGGTCTGGGCATGTGCCCTAACACTACCTCTGTGTCACATGTCCCTCTGCCACCAAGATCTGCCGTTATCCCTGTGCTCCTCAGTCCCCAGAGGGAGCCCAGACTCCCAAGGCCCCTCCCCAGGGAGAACTGCCCTCAGGGTTCCTTTGAGAATCCACTCCCCAGGCACTTTCTCTTCTCCAAAGCACTGTCTGGTGCACCCTGCGTTTCGTATCTCCTGTCAGACCTAAGAGTCATGAGGGCGGCACTTTTTGTCTCTTTTGTTCTGTGACGTATCCCCAGCATCTTGCTGTGGTGTCTGACATGGGGTGGATGCTCAATAAATATTTGCAAAATTAATCATTATATATATTATAATAATTATACCATAGTTTTTATTGTACCTATTATATTTCTTTTCATAAAGCTACCTTTTATTGGACATCTACATTCAAAAGCAGTATCAGGATCTTTACATTCATGACATTACTTAAATATTTAATCATTTCTTTCTACATTGTAAAATACACATAACATAAAAATTACCATCTTAAACTTTTTTTTTTTAGTGCACAGCTCCGTGGCATTAAGTACACTGTCATTATTGTGCAGCCATCATAGTCTCCAGAAGTGTTTCATTTTCCGAAACGGAAACTCTGTACCCATAAAGCAAAGCAACTATGTTTCCACAGCCAGCGTTCCCAGTGGGTTCTTCCTACGACTGTCTCTTCCCACTCTGCTTTCCCAGTATCTTCCCTGATCTCTTCGAGGATATCTGCTTATTTTGAATTCTTGTTCTGGTTTGTCTCTTAATTCTGCTTCCTGATACAGACATAGGGTTTGTTTTTGAGTTATGCTGTTCTTGCACTGTGATAAAAAAAATGCCTGAGAGAGAAAAGGGGTTGAATTGGCTCATGGTTTGGCAGGCTGTACAAGCATGGCACCGGCATCACTTGGCTTCTGGAGAGGCCTCGGGGAGCATTTATTTATTATTATGTATTTATGTATTTATTTGTTTTTGAGACAGAGTCTCGCTCTGTTGCCCAGGCTGGAATGCAGTGGCGCCATCTTGGCTCACTGCAACGTCTGCCTCCCAGGTGAATAATTTACACGTGATCCCAGGCTCGGGTGATCCTCCCATCTCAGCCAACTGAGTAGTTGGGACTACAGGTGTATGCTACCATACCTGGCTAATTTTTGTATTTTTTGTAGAGACAGGGTTTTACCACGTTGCCTAGGCTGGTCTCGAACTCCTGGGCTCAAGTGATCCGCCTGCCTCAGCCTCCCGAAGTGCTGGGATTGCAAGCATGAGCCACTGCGCCCAGCTGGGTCTTTTTATTAGAGCGGTTGTACTCCTTGGATGTCTTGTTATTTTTCCCTGTGAGCCACAGCTACCTGGGAGGGTCATATGGGTCTGGGCCGGGGCAGGGCCTGCACCCTCACTTGTGTTCTTTCTGGCGAGTTCTAGAGAATTAGGGGTGGGGAATGAGGAGAAAATGTTGGTGATAAAATCTGGTCTCAATCATTCCTGATTTCAGTCTACCCTTTCCTCCCTGTAGCACCCTGGCCAACCTGACCCTGACAAGTCCTTTCTTGAGAGTTGCCAGCCTCTATTGAAAGTCCCCCAACCATGGGGTGGAGAAAGAGAGTCATATGTTCAGGGGCCACCCTGCTGCTGGGGCCCATTGTGATAGACTGCCTGCCTTGGCTGGGCCCTGGTACCAGCTGGTGCTGGGCGAGGGGCTGCTGCTTCTGCTCTTCTGCTGTCCTCCCTCTAGGGACAGGCTGGGGGATGAACATCCAGGGCAGAATGGTGCGGGGAGCTGGGCCACCAAAAAACTGGGTTCCTTACAGCCTGCTCACCCTGGAGCTGGCGCCTCTTTCACCTCGCAGTCCTGCAGCCCCCTGTGTGGGGAGGACCCCCTCATCCTTGTCTTCCTAGGAACTTCTCACCATTTCTACCAAGACTTTCCTCTTGTTTGGGGGCATCTCTAAAACATGGGGACCCAGCCCCTGCGTCAGCCACTGCCTTGCTTGCTACCTTTGTCTTTTGAAGGCCACAGGGCAGGGGAGTGGGTTTAAAATGCTCTGCTTCGGGTGGGGAGTTGCAGAGGCAAGACAGGAATGACGTGGGGAGCATGTCTTATGGAGAGGGACCTGCAAAACAAGCAGTGGGACAGTCCGGCTGTCTCCCCACATTCCATGGAGCAGGCCAGCTTATGGGGTTCCTATCCTGAGAGGGAGCAGCTACCTTGGCCCATGGAAGTCCAAGGTTCTGCATTCTGTGGCCTCTCTTGGCTCTTTGACTTTGGGTGCTTTTGACTTGTTTACTACATATGTTTACTTTCAAGTTCATTTTTCCACCTTCCCACCCTTACCTGTTAACCTCCCCCAATTCCTGCTCCTCTTTTTGTCTAATGAGCTTCTGGTGAGTTCTAATGGGCACCTTATGTTTTAAAGTGGTCAGATTTGTTTCAGAGAGAGAGACTGTGGGAGGCCACAGACATATTTTTATAGAACCCCAGTGTCTTTGAGCAGGAAGGGACTTTCGAGGACAGGTCCCATTGCTCTCAGATCATCTTATATTTGACTCACTAATTACTCATTTAAGAAACCCAGATTCCACACCAATAGCAAAAACCCTTCCCTTTCTTTTGGTTGTCGCTTATATATTTACAGTTGGCATTATATTTTTAATTTCTTTAGTTTTAAGGCCGTGAATAGCAGAGTAATGGTGACGGGAGAACATTTGCTGGGGAGTTTGTAATTATCGTGAAAATCTCATGTTTTGAAGCACTTCTCACTACTCCATAATCACCAACTCTCTAAGCTCCATGAGGATAGGATTTTGTCTTTTTCTTCACTGCTGTCTCCCCAGGTCCCCGGGTGATGCTGTCTACACATTTGTTGAATGAACAAATGACACAGTTAGTGACCCTGCCTCTGAATCCCATCTCTTAGCTCCACCCTGCCCTTGAGTATTTTCAGAGCTGAGGAGCTCACCACTTTCCACGGTGACCTGCTGTTTCTGCAACAGTATAAATGGTCAGGAAGTTCTTGTTTCTATTGAGTATAAATTATTCACCTTGAATATACATTATTAGTCCTGCGTCTGTCCCGTGGAACCACGGAGAATTCCGTGAATTCATCTTGTCCATGAGGGCATTTCTGATATTGAAGGCAGCCAGTATGGTCTCCCTAGGATATCTCTAACAAGCACACGTCCCGGATTTCACATCTTCTTCAGAGGATGCTGGTATTCTTCACCACCTTCGTCATCCCTTTGTGAGTGAGCCCTTGTTGATGGCACTGATTTTATATGTGGTAGCAACAACTAAACGCTGCGCTACCAACATGGCTTCTGATCAGAGCAGAGAGGAATGGCCTTGCCACGTTCCTTTTGCTTGACATTATCCTTGATTAATGTAACCAAGCTAATGCCTTCTGAGTTTGCACTTAATTAAAACCCTTTTTCAAATAGATTCCCGCTTGTTCTGTACTCCAACCAGGAGTGAAAACCCTGTGTTTTGAACAGGTACAGTCTCCCGTACTCATCTCCAGCAAGGTGAGATATAGGATTCAGGAGGCCCACCTGCATTACAGACTGGTGATGCTGATCACATAAAACACGCAGAGGGAAAGTGCTTTGAAAGCCATGAAGAAGTCTAAGGCTGCCTATTATTGCTGTGTAGCTGGTTTATTCTATCATAAACCCATTGAGGTCTGTTTAAATTGTGTGTCAGCCCACCAGAATATCAGCATCCTTCTCAATGTTGTTATTCACAGGGTCTCATAAGACTACTTTATGTGACTTTATTTAAGCCATTGATAGAAATGACTCACAAAACAGGGCTGAGGGCAAAGCCCGGGGCACATACTTGCAGGGTGACTTGGATCTGTTATATCACTCCATCCTTTGCAAGTTCAGTTACTCAACTGACAATGTGTCTCCTTGATTGTTCTACCATCTAGCCCATATGGCTTCATCAGATTTACAAGGATAGCATGAGGGCCTTTGCTGGCTGCCTTACTAAAATCCAGAGGCAGTGCTGTCTATGGAAATGCAGGTTCTGTCAAAAGAGGAAACACGCCGGTTTGCCATGACTCACTCTTGACGATGCTGAACGGGCTCCTGGAGGCCACAGCTTCTCTCTAAGTGTTCCCCAAACCTGTAAGCTCCAGTATTTCAGCACAGTGGGCAGCGCAAAGAAGCCATGACTCCTTGAAGGGACATGGTAAAGATTGCTGGTGCTGTAACTCAGGGTTTCTGAATCGTGGCACTATTCACATTCCAGTGTGGGCAGTTCTTTATTGTAAGAGTTGTCCTGTGCATTGCAGGGTATTTAGCTGCATCCCGGGCCTGTACGCACTAGATGCCAGCAGCACCCCTTGCCCAGTTGTGACAACAAGAAATGTTCCTAGGCATTGCCAATTTGGGGGCAAAATTGCCCCTGGTTGCAAACCACTGGTCTAACTAAGGGAGAAAGGGCCAGAAATATTTAGAACAGTGATACCTGCCCCCCCCCACCACCACCGCAGTTTCTGGATGTGCCATCAGAATAACATAGATTTGTTTTCCGAATTGCATTTTGCAGAGGTTAGTATGGAAATGGGTTTGTATGCTTTGATTCTGCTCCATTAGTGTAAAGTAATGTGGCCCAGAATCATGTTTGGTGGCAGCGGGGGTGCCAGGATGGGAATGATCCCTGGGGCATAGATGGCTACGTAAGTAGATGGTCCACGTGAGAACAGCTGGAATTAGACACAGCCGGCTTGGGGGAGGTGCTGATGGAATCCCAGCTTTTATCAGAACATGCCTAGAGCAAAGGAGCTCCTGGACTTGATTATTATGGTCTGGAGCAGCAAAACTAAATGAAAGATAATCTCTCCTGGGTCCCTGGTTTTAAGTAATCACTCGTGCAGGTAGGTTGGTGATCATGGGAGGCCACAGAGGTACTTTGTTCAGAAGTTATTGTTTCCATTAGAAAGAGTAATGATTTTCATATACCAGCAAGAACAAACCCATGTTATCGTAGGCCGGGGATGAGAAGAACAGGAAATCTCCAACTTTACAGAAGTATCTGGTTTATGCCCCAGGAGGTAACAGGAGTTGTGAGAGGTGAGTCAAGGCCTGCCAGTGCATGTCAGACAAGATATTATGCATCATTGTTATTTTTATTTTGAAAATTAACTCCCCAAAGGGGTCATGTTGTGCTGTGCCTCTCGAAGGTATAATTCCACTTTAAACTATAAGCTGTTTTGAGATGATTTGAGCACAAGAACGTGTTTGGTTATAGAAAATGATTTCCCCAGCTTTCCTTGAAATAAAAAATTGACCAGCATGCTTAGGAAATGGGAATTATGGTGGACACAATATTATTTTCTAGATGGATCACCTTATAAATGAAAGTTCCGTCATCCAGTTAATGGTGAAAAATTGTCTTTTGAAGAGAGAATAATTGCCAAGGAGCAGGGAGGCCAGTGTTATTGTTCCCCTCCCCCCGCAAAAAAAACCAGGGGTTTGATATCCATTGCATTTCAATTGCATTTGGACTTTTACATGAGGCAAGTAGGATCCCAGCCAAAGAACCTGGGTCTGGAACCTCAGAGTGGGTTAGGAAGAGAAGGCAGCTGCCCTGGGCCGGCTTCTGGAAGGTTGACTTGGGGCTTGGCCAAACAGCTGGGCAGAGCTCAGGTGGCCCCATTTTGTTGCTAGACTGTTCCCATAATCCCACGGAGCCTTCAGAACTGTGTGTTCTGCTTGCTTTTTTTCTTTTAAGTCTGTTTGTTGTGAAATAAAGCATGTATACAAAAAAGTATACTAAATGGAAATATGCCAATCCATGAATGAAAGTATGAAAACCACTTCATTCAAGATTATACCATGCCAGCAGCTCAGAAGACCCCCTTCATCATTACCCTATCTTCCTCAGACAACCACTATCTTGACCTCCAATATTATACTTTTTCATTTTTTTAAATTTTTAATCTTTTAATTTAATTAATTAATTTATTTAGTTTTTTGGAGATGGAGTCTTGCTCTGTCACCCAGGCTGGAGTTCAATGGCACAATCTTGGTTCACTGCAACTTCTGCCTCCCAGGTTCAAGTGATTCTCCTGCCTCAGCCCCCCGAGTAGCTGGGACCACAGACGTATGCCACCATGCCTGGCTAATGTTCTTGTGTATTTGGTAGAGATGGAGTTTCACCATGTTGGCCAGGCTGGTCTTGAACTCCTGACCTCAAGTGATCCACCTGCTTTGGCCTTGGGATTACAGGTATGAACCACCACGCCAGGCCTCAATGTTTTTTAGTTTGAAAAAGTTTTAAACCTACAGAGAAGCTGCAAGATGATTATAATGACACCTGTCTACCCTTCACCTAGGTGTACCAGCTGTGACCGTTTGCCACATCTACTTGATCTCACCTGGGAAATTCTTAGCCACCCACCTTGGAGTCTGGCTTTTGGGCTATCAAGTGACACTCTGGCTGGTTTTCCAGACAGGCACTCCATTTGCTAAAACCTGACTGGTTTTTAGTGTCCATGTGAAGGCTTCTGGTAAAATGAGGAAGGCCGCATCCCTTTGGAGCCTCCGAGCATGCGTATCATCATCACTTAATGAAAGCTGAGGCCAAATAAAGGAGACTTGGAAGTGAAGGACCCGAAAATGGGAACCTTTGCTAAGGGCACGGGCAGCTGTACCCCAGAGCCCGTGGGCCATCCTGAGGAAATGAGCCCTAAGAGCTGGCCTTGTGGGGCGACAGAATGTCATACCCAGGTCCTTCCCTTGCCTGGAGATGCCCAAGTGAATTCCCACTTCCCACAGGAAATAGTTCAGACCCTTGGGATACCTTGCATGGCCCTCCTGACCAGGACTCAGTTTACCTCCTGCTCCAGCCCTTACTCACCTCTTCAATCCCAACCTCCTCCCAACCTCAGGTGACCTCGTGCTTGACTCAGGAGGCTGAGGGGTTGCCGGACCCTGCCTGTGTGGCAGAGATGGGCTCCTTCAGAAAAGACCCCTGTGGGGCTCCTGCAGTGTTGCTTCTGCCTCTTCCTGTGCTCCCCGACCTGGCTGAGCAACTCTGTGCTTTTCTACTGACTTGTGGGCCGGGTCATCGGCTCCTCCAGGAGAGAGGCCAGGGCTCATTCCATCAGCTCCAGCTCTCCATAGGCCCGCACACAGTAGGCACTCAATGGCTGTAAACTGGATCCACCTACAAAGCCCCTGGAGCTCGTGAGACCCGGGAAACAGCGTTCCATACAATTGAGTGCACAGAGCCCTGTGTGGGAAGGGACGCCGGGGTTTGTGCCCTTTCCTCATCCAGGAGGAAGAGAGACCTGGAAGGAAGATGGGAATCCCACCTCAGCCTGCGTGTTTTTCTGGGAAACAGATTTCAAGTTTGGGGAGGGGTGGCGGGCTGACTTCTGTGACCAGTGCTGTCTTGGGTGCCCTGGGTCGTGGAAGGGAGGTGGAGCTTGGTTTTCCATCTAGGCCTCAGGTGGACTCAGAGGAGATTCTTAGAGAATCATGTGGAGAGTATCAAGTGAGCGCGTGTGAGTAACGCAGAGAAACAGGGCTCGTGGCAATGAGAGGAAGCAGAGAAACCAGAGCCGGAGTGGTCGCTAACGGCACAAATGGCCTTGACGGTGGAGTGGGGAGAGGCGACACATGGCCGGCGCAGAGAGCATGATAGATGATGGTTTCGAGGCTTGTGTGTTGTTTTAATTGATGTGGACAGGGGATTCCAGGTAGGAGAATCCAGGCAGGCCAGGAAGGAGCTTGGCTCTGCATGGGGCATGAGGAGATGCACAGGTCTCAGCGGAAGGTCCCTGGAGGAGGGGAGGCTCGGGGCAGCCAGGTGGCTGAGCCTCAAGCACCTTCCACAGAGCACTTTGCCAGAGGCCTGAGGCACATGTTCTAACCCAGCTGTCTACAATGGATCAGTAGAACTTTCACAGGTTATGGCTTCATCTTGATTGTTTAAATTTCGTAAGGCGTGGGGACCCCTTACGAGTAGTTCTGAAAGGAAGTGGATTGCTAATAAATGCAAACTGTAAAATATTCATTCGAGATGATTATTTTATATTATTGCATAAGTGCAAAATGAATTAACTTTCTGCTTACTTATGGTGGAATCCACAACTATCTGAGCTATTTAGTGAATGAAATATTTAACCTAATTTCTATGCCTTAAGCGACCTAAGTATAAATGTTATGGTTTAGTGCTAGAGAAGGAACTAAGGGAAATAAACAGACTTCCAGGCCTCCTGCCAGCTCCTGATGGGGAAGGAGTATCTCCTGGGCCAGGAGTCCTTGGGAGGCTCCAGCGCCTTCCTGCCCCTCACGGAGGGTCAGCGGCCATGGCCGTGCTGCCAGGACCTGAGGTGAGCCGCACTCTCAGCCCTCACTCTTAGCAGGGTTTCGGAGGGGACTGCAGGGGTATTGGCCATGTCCCTTCCCTTTCTGGGCCCCATTTGCTCCTCAGAACGAGGCAGGCTTGGACCAGGAACTCCTGGGGCTCCATTGGCTCCAATGTGCCAGGGTTGTGGGTGCTGGAGGCTGCTGGGAGGTTTCTGGGGGGCGGGTACTAGGATGGCTGCCAGGACTTGAGGGTGGGGGCAGAGACACAGACCTGCCTGTCTCTGAGAGGTGGCATCATGGGCGGGCAGGCAGGAAACCCAGGTCTGCGTCCTCCTTGGGCAGTGTGGTTCCGGGACCCGTGTCCAGCTCAGTGGCTGAAGAAAGCCCTTGCCTGCCTGGGCCTCTCTGCTGTGGCCTCCCTGTCCGGCCCCCTCTCCACTTTTGCATCCATGCGTCTGCACTGCCTGGGCTGCCAGGTGTGTTTTGCTGCCAGGTGCCCTGTGTTGCCGTAGCCCGTGAGGATGGACCACCAAAGCCTCAGAAAGGGGCAAGCCTCACACTATGGCTGCTTCACGGACACCTGCAGCTCCAGGAAGCTTGGGGGCGAGTGTGAGGCATGCTGCTCCTGTCCCCGAGACCCCGTCCAGGCTACACTCCTGACCTTGCCTCCCAGCGTGACATGCACTGCTGATGAGTTGGTCTGTGCGGAGCCTCCGAGGAAGCTTGGCCTTGGGGAGCTGTGGGTTTGGTCCTGCGGTCTTGCTCTGTGCCTGGGGCTCTGGGTCCAGGTAGCCAGTGCCGAGCCCTCTGTCACTGCAGCCTGGGGCTGCTTTCCCCGCAGTCCTCATGTTTGGGCTCTGGCTTGGTCCAAAAGGCTTTCCTCAGGGAGCTCCCCATTTGAGCATCAGGGCTCTGGGCCTTGGCGTGGATTGGAGCACTGTCCCTTGGAGGTGTTGGCGCTGTCCACGTGCCGGCCACTGTGGGCAGGAAGGAGCCGGCTCCTGAGCATTCACCGGCCCCTCTTGGTTACCAGGCTCAGGCACTTGCCTGGGGTTGGTTGGTTTGTTTCTTCTGGATTTGGATTAGTCCCCGGGGCAGACGTCCTTGGGTCTCACCAGGAACCACTGGCCTGCAGGGCACTGCAGTGGGGAGGGCTCCCCGGAGCCTGGGAAACTTCAGAGAAGACAGAGGACATGGTAAGGGAGTGTGAGAGCGAGGACGAGGGCCCCAGTCCAGCTCCCGGGCCTGCCTTCTCACTCGGTGTCCAGTGCTCAGGCCTCTGGCCCCTGGCCCTTGTTTGGGTGAGCTCAGCTGTAGTCAGTGACTTTGGGCCACAGGCTCTGGCGTCACGTCCTCCAGAGCTTTCTCTGGCCACTCCCAGGTCGGGTCAGTCCTGAGGATGCCAAGAGAGGCTTTCTGAACACCATCTGCATCCTTCCTTAGTTTTGTTATCTTGGTTGTTTGGCAAATAGACTTTAGAGCTGCAAAGACCTGAGTTCAAATCTCAGCCCGCTGTTGACCAGCTGGGTGATGTTTCGTTATCTATAACCTGGAAAAGATACTGAGAGTCCACGAGACACCACACAGAAGGCTCATAGCACGGGGCCTGGCATGGAATAGGTGCTCCTTACCTGACAGCTTGTACAACTGGCTCTCACGACCCACCCCCACCCCCCCCACCACCCCCAGCCCCAGCCTTCCTTTGTGCCCATTTCTGAGTAGTAAGATTTCTTACTAACAGTTTGCTGTACTCGGCTTCCCCATCACCATCGTTCCATTTCAGCAAAAGCCTTCAGAGTGGAGGAAGCAATGGGAAACACTCTTATCGGGCACCTGGGACCTGGGCAGGTGCCTAACCAGCAGCACCTGAGCCCTGAGCCCCGCGAACACCTGCACCCAGGTGCAGGTGCTGGCAAGGGTGGCTGCTACTGTCCAGCCCTGATCGCTAGGGCAATTGAATGTCCAGCCCCAAACATCCCCACAGCTGTCCCGACACACCTACTGGCTTGGCACGCGCTGTCGTGTGTGGGAGCTCTGCTTACTGGCTTCTGTCTTGGCACGGTCTCTGCAGAAGGAAGCCACCGCAGGCTTCGAGACTGGACTTCACACTGGGTTGAAGGGTGATTTGGTGTTCCAGTTTGGATTGTAACTGCTTTATTTATTATTATTATCTTTGAGATGGAGTTTCACTCTTGTCACCCAGGCTGGAGTACAATGCTGCGATCTCAGCTCACTGCAACCTCTGCCTCCTGGGTTCAAGTGATTCTCCTGCCTCAGCCTCGAGTAGCTGGGATTATAGGTACCCACCACTATGCCCAGCTAATTTTTGTATTTTTAGTAGAGATGGGGTTTCACCATGTTGGCCAGGCTGGCCTTGAACCCCTGACCTCAGGTGATCCACCCGCCTCGGCCTCCCAAAGTGCTGGGATTACAGGTGTGAGCCACTGTGTCCCGCTTGGATTGTAACTGCTTTAAAGAACCCTTCCAATGCTCCTCAGTGCCCTTAGAATAAGCTTCTAGACCCTCAGCCCTGCTGGCATGCCCATTCCCATCTTCCTAGCACCCTCCGTAACCCTTTGTCCTCCTCTCCACTCTGAAGATGCAGAGGACCTCCCGTGACCTTCCCCCTGTGTCATGAACACGGGTGGGTCCCCTCTCCTCGTTCCAGCCCCAGCTCCAGCATCACTCTTCTAGAGCGGCCCTAGAGCACTCAGTGTAAAAAAATCCCTGTCCCGGTTTTCAGACTCACCCTGTTTATTTCCTTCATGACATTTATCACAGTGTGTAGCTATTATTTGTTCCTTTACTCTTTGGTCCCTGTCTCCCACTACAGTGTAACCTCTACAAGGTAGGAGACCCCACCTACCTGTCACCGGTGTGTCCCTAGCGCTCAGCTCAGAGGCTGGCAGGCAGAGCCGCTCATTAATATATGCTGGCTATGACCTTGTCGTTCCCAGTAGTTCCAATACCTCCAAATTCTGAGGCTACAAACATCCCACTCTTCAAATACCACATCCGACCTATCTCTCCAGCAAGCTCCTCCACTTTCCCATCATGCCCCTGAGACTACAAGTCCACAGTGCTCTGGGTGCCCCTTCCCAATCCTCAGGCTTTCTGGCTCTGTCTCCCTTCATCGTGCTCACTTGGTGAAACCACAATGCTGGGTAAACCCAGCCCTTGCCTTGCCCCTTGTCCATACCTGTGCAGCCGGAGAGACACCTGTGGACCCGCTGATGTCACAGTTCACGTTTTCAACCTCATGTGGGCCCATGAGACTGCCCGGCCGGGTGGTGGTGGTCCCCATCCACGCCTCCCATTCTCCAAGGTGACTCTTATGTATCTTCTCCCTCTCTCAAGCCCCCAGCAGTCCTCCCACGTCTCTCTCAGCTGCGGACCTTGCCAGGTAGAGATAATTGAGAGAGAACCTCCTCCAGCCCCTCCTGCCAGATCTGCCACTTTCTTCCTGGTCCCTGAGAGGCCCTGGCTCTGTCCACCGCTGCTCTTGATCCCGCCTCCTCAGTTCCCGGCATCTGTCCTTCTCTCCTCCCTGGATCTTCCCGTCAGCACACAGACGTGCCACGATTTCTTCCATCTTAAAGACCCTCTCTAGACCTCTCCCTCCCCCAGCCCAGGCCCCCTCCTCTCCTTCGCATTTACAGGGAGACTCTTAGAGAGCCGTGAGTGCTGTGGGCGCTTCTCATCCTCACCCTTGCCTGCCAGCAGCCTGCGACGTAGCCAGTCGCTCCTCTCTGTGACTCGCCTCCCCTTGCTGCCCAGGCCGCCACCTCACACTGGCTTTCTTTCCTCTCACCATCGGGGCTGCCTTTTCTCTTCCCCAGTTTCCCCCTACTCTGAATTCTTTTGTGCTCGTGGGCTCTGTCCTTGGACTCCCCCATCTGCCACTTGTGTGCAGACTCACATCTCTAAATGTAGCTCCCTGCCATGTGCCTGTGCCCTGGCCTTCCCCTCTGAGCTCCCAACTCACCATCTAGCCACTTCTTGGGAACCTCTACTTGTCTTAGGCATAGAACCCGAGCACCTGTAATCTCTCCCCAGATCTGATCTGGCTGTTGCTTCTCAGTAATGCCAACTTCATCCTGCTAGTGTCTCAGGCCAAAAGGCTGGGGCTCATCCCTGAGTCCCCTCTCTGTCTCCGCATGTCCAGTCCTTCAGCAAGGCCTGTGGCCATGACTTTAAATCACGCTTGTCCCTCCCTGCCTTGTGCTGGGGAACCTGCAGACCCTCTACTGCTCTCCAGGCCCTGCCTTTGCCCTCCTCTTTTTTTTTGGAGACAGGGTCTCACTGTGTTGCCCAGGCTGGACTGTAGTGGCATGGTCTCAGCTCACTCAACTTCTGCCTCCCAGGTTCAAGATTCTCATGCCTCAGCCTCCCGAGTAGGGATTACAGATGTGTGCCACCATGCCCAGCTAATTTTAGTAGAGATGGGGTTTCGCCATGTTGACCAGGCTGGTCTCGAACTCCTGGTCTCAAGTGATTCACCCTCCTTAGCCTCCCAAAGTGCTAGGATTACAGGCATGAGCCACCACACCTGGCTCCTTTGTCCTTCCGGAGTCTTTTCTCAACCTGGCAGCCAGAGCCATTCTGCTGAGATCAGGCCTGGCCGTCCTCAGTGCATAGGTGAGCAGAATGTGGCTCACCTGTGCCCTATTCCTGGCTGCGGGTAGCAGAGGTGGAGTCAGGCATAAAGCCTGACTTTGGAGTTGAACTTTGGAGTGCTCAACTCACTGCCCCCTGGGTGTGGACAAGGCCCCTCCATGATCCGTTGGTTCCTTATTACCTTCTTGGTGGGGCAGGCAAGGATGCTTTTGCAGTTCTCAACTTCCGGGAGCTGGCAGAACTTTCCTTCTTGTCTTGCCTTCACTCCTCAAGGCCTCAAACTCTCCCATAACGTTCAGCTTCCTGGAGACTCCTCTTCAACCCCAGCCACAAGCAGCCGGCGGAGAGCCTCCTCCAAAGTCAGAGACAAGGAGCTTGGCGGCGGACCTGCTGCCAGAGGCGAGGCCGTGATCTTGGAACGTGGAAGCCCAGCACATTTGCTTGTCCTAAAAATACAGTTCTTAAAATAGACCGGTACATGTGGGAGATCGGGAACCTGCCGAGTGCAGTTCTGAAGGGCTTGCTCCGCCAAGGGGACCGGCCGGCTGGGGCAGCGCCCGGGCAGGGCTGTGGGGCTCAGAGGGCGCCTTCAGCCGTGGTGGAAGCCACAGCCTGGGTTCAGGGTACCCTGTCTGGTGCTTGTTCTTCAAACCTCATCCAGGGGCAGGCCGGTCTCTTACCTGCTGGGTGTCTGCACCACAGAAATCTGAATTGAAGCTCAGCCTTGGGCTAGGCCTTGCAAAAGCTGCAAACAACAGTTTGTGTTTGGGGTGTGAGACTATAAATAGCCCAGGAGGCCTGAGGGGGTTGGAGATGCAGTCAACCGTGAACAAGTGGGAGACAGGCTCCTTCTTCCTGGGAATCCCGACGCCCACTAGAAATGTGAACTCGTTTTGCGCCCTGCGCCAGACTGCCCCGTTAGACAGGGCATGATGAGGCGGATGGCTGCAGGGACTGAGGCCTTTCTGTAACTAAAGCCCAGCCCAAATACAGGGAGAAGTGGCCGAGCTTCTGTTTTAAGGCAACAAAACCAGGTACTAGCATGGTCCCTTACCACAGAGCCTGGAATTGTTTCTCATAACTCAGCACTTGGCTGGGTTTCAGAAAGGAAGCCTCTCTCCTCTTGGGTGTCATGACCAGTCCTCCTAAGAGGTGGGACGCAGCCGAGGCAGGCGGTCTAGAGGTTACACATTCTGAGTGACCTTTCAGGGTCTGTGGACACTCTCAGACTCTGCAGCATGTCAGGGAGATGGTGAACATCAGTGGGTTTATGAAGAATGCCTGGAGTTGTTTGCATAATTGGAGCTCTGTGTGTCTTTTTCTGGAGGAAGATCATCTTTCACATTCCTAAAGGCTCCTTGACTCAAAAACCACAAGCTAAATGATCTGTAAATTTTCTTCCAGCTCTGAGAGACTCTGAACCTATTATTCCAAGTCAAGAAATTTTGAAAATTACAGGATAGAATTCTTCCTCAGAACAGATGCCAGGGATTTGTAAGTTTCCATTCCCTGTGCTGCCCTGGTTTGCTGGATAGACTGATGTCTCAGAATTTTCAAGATCTCTAATCCTCAGGGAGGTTCTCATCTGCCGTCCTGGTGAGCTACACGGGCCTCACTGTGCGGTGACTGTGTCGTTGGACCGAGCGGGGACAGTTGAGTGGGAGGCACTAATGACCGGATGTCCTGCGTTGTCCCCTGCTCCCTGACTCTGTTCCTCACTCAGCCTGACAGACCCACCCCTTCCAGTGTCTGCAGCATGTTCTTCCCACCCTCCACCTACGGTTCACTTTTTTTTTTTTTTTTGAGATGGAGTCTTGCTCTGTCACGCAGGCTGGAGTGCAGCGGCACAATCTCCGCTCACTGCAACCTCCGCCTCCTGGGGTCAAGCTATTCTCCTGCCTCAGCCTCCTGAGTAGCTGGGCCTACAGGTGCCCACCATTATGCCCGGCTAAGTTTTGCATTTTTAGTAGAGATGGGGGTTTCGCCATATTGGCCAAGCTGGTCTCGCACTCCTGACCTTGTGATCCACCTGCCTCAGCCTCCTAAAATGCTGGGATTACAGGCGTGAGCCACCGTGCCTGGCAGTTCACTTTTTCTGGAATGTTCTGCTGTTCCCCTTGTCCAGGTCCTGTCTGTCCTCAGGGTCTGGTCAGATGTCTTCTGGTGGGGCCGCAGCTAAACTTAGCCTGCCTCTTCTCTGCATGCACATAGTGTTGACATATTTTCAGTTTGAAAATGTATTTTAAAAATGATCTTACAGTAAAACTGGCGTTTTTGGGGGTGTGCCGTTCTGTGAGTTTTAACCCACGTCAGCACTGCCACAAACACGGTCCAGGGCAGCGCCACCATTTCCTGCCTCGTATCCGTCCGTTCTCACACGGCTGTAAAGAACTACCTGAGACTGGGCAGTTTACATAGAAAAGAGGTTTATTGGCTAACGGTTCCCCAGGCTGTACAGGAAGCATGGCTGGGAGGCCTTAGGAGACCTAAATCATGGTGAAAGGTGACGGGGAAGCAGACACGTCCTGTATGGCTGGAGCAGGAGGAAGAGGGCGAAGCGGGAGGTGCCGCACACTTTCAAACAACCAGATCTCACGAGAACGCTCTCACTACCACGAGCACAGCAAGGGGAAATCCGTCCTCATGATCCAGCCGCCTCCCACCAGGCGTCTCCTCCAGCATTAAGGATTATAATTCCACATGGACACAGAGCCAAACCGTATTACCCGGCCACACGCAGCCCTATCCTAACCCCCGGAAAGCACTCATCTCTCCTCTGCCACCATGGGTTGGTCTTTTCAAGAATGTCAGATGCAGGCTGGCTTCTTTCCCTCAGCCAGAGTCCTGTGAGAGCCGTCTGAGTTGGTGTTATGTGTCAACAGTTGGTTCCTTTCAGTAGCTGCATATGTACGTGTCCATTCCCATAATGCCTTGTCCGCGTGTTCTCTTGGTGAATTTTGCCTCATTGCATGCATGTCCTGTGTCACTAGATGCAGGGAGGCAAGGTCAGTGTGTGATTCATCTTTATAACCTTTCAAGTTCTCTGCAAACTGTAGGTGCTCAGCCGTCGGATGGGTGAATGAATGGACCACAGCGGGTAACAGGAAGACAAAATTAATTTTACAGAATTTTGGTATTTCCTATATCCTAAATAATCTCTGGTAAATATAACCCTCAATTTCCTGAGTTAAAAATGATTCAGGCCAGGCGTGGTGGCTCACGCCTGTAATCCCAACACTTTGGGAGGCCAAGGCAGGTGGATCACTTGAGATCAGGAGTTCAAGACCGGCCTGGCCAACATGGTGAAACCCCGTCTCTACCAACAATACAAAAAATTAGCCGTCAGCCTGGGCGACAGAGCGAGACTCTGTCTCAACAAAGAAAAAAAGATTAATTGTCTCCCTGTATTCTGTTAGTAGGTGAGATAGGAGAAAAACCAATCAAGGCAACCTAATGACAGGGATTTCCTTCTCCAGACTCCCTCCCTGCCTGGTCACTTTTCTGTCTCTCTTCGTGGTAAGCCTTTCCCTGGCCATGTCCCAGGACCTGTACACGGATGCACACTCATTCTCTCTCCTGCTGCCCTGTGAAGAGGTACCTTTTGCTGTGATTGTAAGTTTCCTGAGGCCTCTCCAGCCGTTGGAACTGCATTACTTAGTGTTTTCAAGAATGAAAAGAGGCTGGGAGTGGTGGCTCTCGCCTGTAATCCCTGGATTTTGGGAGGCCAAGGTGGGTGAATCACCTGAGGTCAGGAGTTTGCGACCAGCCTGGCCAGCATGGTGAGCCCTGTCTCTGCTAAAGCTATAGAAGATTTGGCAGGCGTGGTGGCAGATGCCTGTGGTCCCAACTACTTGGGAGGCTGAGGCGGGAGAATCGCTTGAACCCGGGAGGTGGAGATTGCAATGGGCCGGGATTGCACCATTGCACTCCAGTCTTGGCAACAAGAGCAAAACTCCATCTCGAAAAAAAAAAAGGAATGAAAAGAGGCCTGGCATGGTGGTGGCTCACATCTGTAATCCCAACTTTTTGGGAGATTGAGGTGTGAGGGTCCCTTGAGTCCAAGAGTTTGAGGCTGCGGCAACCCATGATCATGCCACTACACTCCAGCCTCTGCAACACAGCAAGATCCTGTCTCCAAAATTAAATAAATAAAATTAAATGTTGGAGACTAAAACAAACACAAAAACAAACTTCACTGGGAGTCTTCGACAGCTCGCACGCAGAAGAGGAGTGCGGTGCTCCTGGAAGTTGCTGGGTAGGCCCGAGGCCGGGCTGTTTTATTGGCCCTCCTGATGCTGCAGGAGAGTGACGTGGGCTCCAGACTGGAAGTTGCCCCACATGCCTTGTGATCCTGGCTCTGATGGTCCTTGCTGTGTGACCTCGCTTCAGCGGCTTCCCCTTCCTGGTCTTTATTTTCATGACCTTATTTTCTACACATCTATTAAAAGATGAATCTGAAAGAGATGGTTTCTATAAGTCTCTTCAAGCTCTGAAACAATACGATTTTGTGAACTCACAAACTCATACCAACATAAACACGAACAAGAAGGATTTGCTAATGAACGTCTTTGTTCTTTGTTAAATGTAAATGCCTTGCTTGTTACTGCAGAGGCTCAGGTGCTCTGTCCACGAGTATTTAAGTACCTACTATGAGTCGGTTTCAAACTTGAGGCTTCAAGTGTTTGTAGGAAATGGAAACTGTCTGATGTCTTTCTATTTATTCTTTAAATGAGGAGTGGAGAGGAAAAGAAGAGGTCTGTGCTATCATGGCCCTGTTTCATTTTTATGCATCATTCTTTTTCTTCTGCTTCCTTTCCTGGGATCACCACATTCTGGTTGGTGTCTTACAGACGAACCTTTTCAGGACTGAATGACCAAGTGCCCCAGAAACATGGGTCAATGTGGGTGGTGCCTGAGCCTGACCCCTGCCTGTTTTCTCTTCAACAGTTCACTTTGCCATCAGCAGAAGTGGAGAGTGAGGGGCGCACTGGCTGTTTCTCCAAAAGGCGTTGGTTGGTGTGAAATTGGGTACAACCTGGTCCTTTCTGTGAGTGTTGGGCATGGTGGTGCGTGCCTGTAGTCCTAGCTACTTGGGAAGCTGAGGTAGGAGAATTGCTTGAACCTGGAAGTCAGAGGTTGTAGTGAGCCAAGATCACGCCATTGCACTCCAGCCTGGGCAACAAAAGTGAAACTATATCTCAAAAAAAAAAAAGAAAAAGAGCAGGCCTAGAGAAGCCGGCCATGGGCCTTGCCTTCCAAGGTTTTTTTTCTCCCCTGCGACAGGCTCTCACTCTCACTTAGGTTGTAGCGCAGCGGTGCGATATTGGCTTGCTGCAGCCTTGACCTCCAAGGGCTCAAGCCATCCTCCCGTCTCAGCCTCCTGGGTACCTGAGACCACAGGTGTGTGGCACCACGCCTGGCTAATTCCAGGGCTTCTTCACAGACAGTCTCTGGAGTGTCCTTTGTGGAGGTCCAGGTCATTCTGGGGATGGATAGGGTTGGGGCTTAGGACTCCTCTCTCAACTCCTGGGTCAGAAAGTGACTCCATCAAACAGGCATTTTTATGGTCTCAAATGGGTTTAACAAGAAAGAAGTCATGGAGACAGTGAATGAAGACGCAGTTAATGAGGGACAGGGTGGACCTGCTGGGGGTTAACAGCACTTACGCTGTAGGGGTGTGAATGCCTTTTGTCTCCAGCGGGCTACCCTTGAGGAGGGACACCATTTTGCTATCATCTTTACCCCCAGGAAGAACAGGTGGGGAGGAGATTTGTGTAGGACTCTCTTTCCCCGTATGGAGAGCTGTATGGCCATTTCACAAACATTCCCCATCCTTCCAGATCCTCTCTCCCCCTTCTCCTTGCCGGATTTACACTGCCAGTTATACTAGACTAGCAACAAGGAGCTCGGAGAGAGAGGCTGCTTTTAGAGATGTCGCTCCAAGAGCTAACAAGGTGCTCTCGATAACCAGAAGCTGCGCCGGCTGCTTCCGGCCACGTAGCCCTGGTAACCACAGAGCCTGTTTACATGCAGGGAGTTTGTTTCCCATTGTTGGGGTCGGAACCGCTCCTGGAGTCATGTCTTGGTTTTAATGTTCGTCCTTTCCCTTTCCAGCCATGAAAGCTTCTGGCCTAGAAAAGCCTGTCTGGCTGGCCTGACCCGGTGCTCTGTTTCTGTTATCTCTGCTGAGCAGCGGGGAGGGCGCTGGGGACAGACACATGTTAGAGGAGGCCGCTCTGCAGCCCGAAGAGACCCGAGGATGCCCTCCTGGCTGCAGGGTGTCTGTTCCCGCCCTGGCTCTGTGCACCTATATCCTGGCAAGAGGGCCTCAATGGGCAGGGTGGATGCCCACATGGCTTTGGTGCCACCATGACACGGTGGCCCTGGCCCAGGGGTGGAGCGGTGCCTGGGTTCCCCAAAATGCCTCAGAACCATGGCTTCCTGCTTCTCATAGCTTCTTTAATTCAGTGTCTTAGTCTTCCCCTGAACTCGTAGACTCTCGGGTTCTCTGGCCAGCATGTTGAGGAGTTGGGCTGGGCGGCCTCTGCAAGGGTCTTCTTTACTGTCAGCTCCAACAGTTTCCGTAAGGTTGTGTCGGAGACCTCTAGAAATAGGTTCCTTTGAACAACAGCATGCTCGTTGGCTACTGAGGCCTTCCAAAGGAGTGAGATTTTGCTGGGGATGGGATTTCAGGCTGCGTGTGTAAATTCAACACCATCCCCGTGTGGAGAGGAGACACACGAGTGAGGGTAGCTCCTGGTGGTGGGGCAGGGGTCACAAAGCCCTGAAATGAACAGTTTGTCATGGAGGGCCCCCTTAGCAGAGCCTGGGATCAGGGCACCAGAGACCCTTTCCTTCCCAGAGGAGAAAGTGGTTCACTGTCAGAAATGCTTTAGAATCATCAGAGGACAGGAAACCAGCCACACAGATGATGAAGCTGAAAGCCAGGGTCTGTTTGTTTTGCTGCTGAGCAAACTTGGTAAAAAATATTCATCGAGATGGAAAACAGGAACACAGACACACTGTGAGCCCTTTGACCTCTGCCGTTGACCCTGAAACCTGACTATCTCCTAGAGAAAGCGAGTTCACCTGCCTCCCAGCACCTGTGCCTACCGCAGCCCCACCAGCTCCCCTGCACCTGCCTCGGCTCCAGCTCTCAGGGAAGCAGTGTTTTGCGATGAAGTCTTCCAGAAATAAGTTGGGCTTCACCCTCAGAGTGGCAGGCATTGATGGTTTCTCATTGAGGGGCACACGGGGATTGCCTGAAGCCAGTGCTGGTGTGGCTGAGCTGCCTGTTTCTCCAGGAGGGCCGTGGTGGCACATTCGTGTCAGTATCACCTGTGGAAGAACCTTCCATCTTTTATTACAGGCAGTTATAACATACTGTTCAGGAGTGTGAATTGGAGCCAACTAGGGCTAAAAGTATATTACAAAATATATACAGTTATATGGCAGATAACGATGTTTTGGTCAATGACAGATTGCATATACCACAGTGGTCCCATAAGATGCTAACACTGTATTTTTATTGTACCCTTTCTATGTTTAGACATGTTTATGTACACAAATACCATGAGTGACAGGTGCCTACAGTATTCAGTACAGTAACACGCTGTACAGGTTTGTAGCCCAGGAGCCATAGGCTAGATGACTCTAGCCTGGGAGGGTAGGAGGCTACCCCATCTAGGTTTGTGTAAGTATACACTTGGTGTACGCATACACTGTGCTGTTCACAGAGTGACAGGATCGCCTGATGACGCTTTTCTCAGAATGTATCCTTGTCATTAGGGGATGCAGGACTGTATAGGCAATAAACAGATACATTGACAAATGATTTCTGACCACCCTATACTGTAGGCTGAAGGCTTGGGCCCCTCTGAGGGCTCCTGCAGGAGGCTCTCCTTCCTCTGACTCAGTGCTGGGGGCTGAGGGGGGCTGCAAATTGTGGGCTTGGCCTTGAGCCGCGACGTGTGGCAGGACGATGATCAGAGACAGAGCTGGAGAGGGAGTGGGGCTGACCCAGCGCCACAGGAAGTGGCTGGAGTTGCCTTCCCCTTCGGAGACCTGAGCTTGGGCTTGCTCTCACCAGGCTATTGCACAGAGGCAGGTGATCCCCTGATTGTCCCCGCTGGGCCACTGGGCAGCCCTCACCTGTCCTTGGGCCAGCAGAGCGCTTCTTCTCCATCCCAGGCTCAGGCCATGCTTGTGCATCCTTGCAGGGGTGTGGGCCACCCCGGCCTCGGCACACGCTGCTTTTGACCGTTCTTTGTGCTGGAGATGAGGAGTCTGGGGACCTGCCCAGAGGACTCCATGGCTGACATGGCTGGCCAGACAACTGCCGGTGTCAGAGATGTTTTCAGAAACTCCCTTCAGGGCAATCCAGCCCTTGCCAAGTGGAATCACTCTGCATTTACATGGGTGGCTTCTGAACGTGGCCGTGATGAATTGTGCTCTGGCAGGGCCTTGACAGTGAAAAATGGGGCAGTGAGATAGAGCAGGAAGGCGCAGGGTCCCTGCTGGGCTGGAGCCTGCACCTGAACCGGGAGTCTGGAGCCACTGGAAACAGTGGGTGCCTCCGCCAGCCCCGGGGGGAGTGCGCAGCTGTGCCCACATCGCTCTGCTTCTCTCTGTCTCTCTGCTCCCTTCGTGTGCATTGTCTTTCTCTGATTTTCCCTCTGACTCTCTAGGCTGAAATGCAGCCATCAAACACACTCTCTTGCTTTCTTTCTTTGTCTCTCTTCATACTTCTCTTTCTCCACCTTCTCTTTCCTTCTTTCTTATTGGATTTTTAAATTACAATAAAAACCACTGGACAGTGAGCAGTGGCAGGAGGGACATTTGGAGAGGGTGCACGTGTTGCTGACTTGATTGCGGTGACGGGTTCCCAGGCGTGCACATGTGCCAGAACTTAGTGTTGCACAGCTCAAAGACGTGCAGTTCGTTGTATGTCAGCTCTACTTTAATAAAGTTATATCTAAAACCCCCACTCATTTGAGTAGGAAAGCAGTGAGAAAATGTTTTCGAATATTTAACTCTTAGAAAAGCCTGTATTCTGCTTCCCTGTAAAGTACAGGGAGGCAGAGACCCAGCAGGGGGCATTTCTTTCTGGGGTTTGAGCACTGGAAGGTCATTATTAACAGCAGCAGCAGCTACTGCCGTTCGGTGAGTGGTTTAATCAGTAGGACAAGCCTATGCAACAGCCCCTGCGTTTGTCCCCAGAGACTCAGGGAGGGGAAGCTAAGTAACCTGCCCAAGGCCACGCAGCTGGTCGAGGGCTAAGCTCTGCTTCTCAGCAGGTCTCTGGAGCATGACTCCCCTCCAACACGCGTTGTGGGATGGGACAGATGCACCTGGGAGTGGCTGGCAGAGAATGTGTTGGAAATGGTTTGGCATCTACCCTTGAGATTTAGTTTGGGGTTGAAGAGAAGATGGTCTCTGCTTCTCTGGCTCACAAGCAGCCGCCCCCTTCCTTTCCTCCCTCAGCCACTTGTGCGTCCCCAGCAGAGTACCTTTGCTGCTGGAGGAGGGACTCTTTGTGATCCCTTCCCTCCAGACTTTGGCTGGCTGGCTGTTGAGGTGAGTGGAAAGGCCGCACAGGTTGACTCTGCCGTGGGTGCTGGGAGGGCCAGTGGTACGGGCGAGCTGTGCAGTCAAGGGGCTTTTAGGAGCGAGGTTTCCTCTTGGGCTGGCCTCCTAATTAGTGTAGGATGACGTAAAGTAGCCTCTCCTTTAAAAACAGGCAAATTTGGTCAGATCTTGGTTTCCAAGTTTTTGGAACATCCAGGCAAAATCACCTTGGCACCTTCTGAAATCCTGGCCAGGTAGTGTAGCCCACTTGCTGGGGCTGACTTCTGTTGCCAGTGCCTCACCTCCATCTGATTGCGGGGTGTTGGTCGGCCATACGCTTCAGGGATTTGAAGGAGGGTTGGCTATGTCTAGGGCTTGGCGTGTTCTTGGAGAATATTGGGCAAGAGTATGGTTCCCTGAGTCTGGGGGAGGAGGAGCAACAGTGGGGCTTCCAATC
Organism: Cacajao melanocephalus; assembly: GCA_963573385.1. NCBI lineage: Eukaryota > Metazoa > Chordata > Mammalia > Primates > Pitheciidae > Cacajao > Cacajao melanocephalus. Next base: position 67,200 of record CAUYLG010075341.1, on the reverse strand, counting down.
AAGACGCCAACTATGCGTGTGTGGGAATCTCTCTTCTCTCGCCCTAAAACCGTGGAAATGTTGGATTCGTTACGATAGCAGCAAAGACATGGTTGAATTCAAAGGTGAGTTTGGGACATTTCCAGGTACCAGAAGCCAAGATGAAATTTAGAGTTGAAGCCTAGTGGCCTTATTGGAGTTTCCACAGTAAACCCCTTAAGGGCTGAGGTTTCACAGACCCTAGGGAGCTGGAACCAAGTTTCTCACACAAAACTGGGAACAAGAAGGGACTGTCTTTTCTGTCATTAAAAAGAGAAATTCTTCGCATTGGCTCAGGAACATGCTATGTCCCGGTCCCCCAAACTGCGGCTTCGAAGAGTTTCCTTCAAGAACGAGGGATAGCGAGCCTAAGCTGTATATACATATGAGACCAAATCCTGCACTATCAATGTAGGCAGAAACTCTTGAGTGGAAGACCTAACATAAAATTTGGTCCAGAATTAGTGATACCCTTAAAGCTTTGTCAGATGTCAGCATAAAACTTCCTATGGGGGACGATTCCTGAACACAAGGCACACATGAGATTCCCAGGGGAAAAACTGGGAGACTCCCAACGTAGATAATCCCTTAGACAAAAATCACGAAACAAGCTAGCACATGGACCACCACAAGAGATAATCCACAAATGCTGTGAAAGGAGAATTTATGTCTCAGAAACTATAGACAACAGAGCAATCTGAGAAGCCTGTTACATAGACCAAATATGTGTAAAATGTTTGAAAAGACAAAATCAGAAATAAAATCCGTAAGACTTAAATAGGAGATAATAGGATGAAATAAGTATTTTTTTTAAAGAATCAGTTATTCTAGAAATAAAATATGTAATAATTGCAACCAAAACCAAATAAGATGCCAAAAACCTTCTAATAGATGGAGTAAACAAAGAATGGACATATTGCTAAAGGAAGAGTTAGTTAAGCATAAGATGGCCCTGAGGAGATCCACTGAACTGTGGTTTAGGGAAGCAAAGGTGGAAAATGTGCACGTGAAGGTCCAACAGATACCTAATGGGCTTCTCAGAGGAGAAGACAGAACAGCAGGGAGCATGCTTGAAAAGTAATACGGCTGAAGGAATAAAGACAGACGCAAGCCTTTCTACTGAAAATGAACATGGAATTGCAGGTGGAATAAATAAAAGCAAAAATCCCTGTGTGGGCACATCAGGGTGAAACTACTGAATACCAGAGATAAAGAGATATCTTAAAAAACCACCAGGAAAACAGCAACAGTGAGACCTCATTAGTTTGGGTAAATATAAAACGGGGAAAATGCAAGATAGGGGCTGGGCTGCTTTCTGTATTTTAGTATGTCTTCCTCAAGGAATGAATAGGGCAAATAGGATACTTTTGGTTCTTCATTCATCCTGCAGTCAGTCTGCACTAGCAGTGTGATGCTGGCCTTTAAGAATGAAAGCATCTGTGTGTATCTGTTCCAGTGTTTTGAAGTATTGTTCATCTGATGTGTTGCTGTGTCTGTTCCATAGACACCTTTCTGGGATAAAACTTCAAACATGGGCTGTGGGCCTGGGATCCCCTGGACAGGTGCTGCCAAGAATGAAAATGTGATCTTTGCAGGGTGCTTACCTCCTATTAATAAGGAAAAAAAAAAAAAGCAAACTAAATTAGTCTTGGGAAGTAAAGTGCTATATGAATCAGCTTTCCTCACTTTGAAAATAACTTGCTAAGAATTTATAGATCCCCTAAGTTCTGCTGATTTTTTATATTGTTTACTTTCCTCTCCAAAATATCAAATAATTCACAGGTGGTAGGTATGGTGACTCTATGGATAATTTGAAATGAGAAATGGACAGCAAGAGAAATTTCCTTCTAGGGGGTCAGTGCTGGGGTGACTCCCTAAGACTAATGGCGCTGGATTAATGACCTGGGGCTGCTTCAGTATTCATAGCTTGTTCCCTCTGAAGGCTGGGATATTTCCCACTTTTATGTCCTGCACAAAACTGTAAAGCAAAGATGGTTTCATTGCAGCTATGTGCGTAATGAGATGCGCAAGAGCTGCTCTTGCCCATTAATCAGCGTTTGAGGGAGGCTTCTGGAAGCCTGACCTATTGCCGCGGTAGCTGATCTGCATGCAATGATTTTTCCCCTGTGGGAGCCGAGGCTGCAGGACCTAAGAGCTGGCTGTGGCAGCCTGGGGGCCCTGGCTGTGAAGTCGTACTGCAGAGAGGAGAGATGGTCCATAATCAGGGTACACAGGCAAATAGCTGGGTTTTCTTACATGGAAAGGCTGCAGGGCCTTGGAAGGAATGATAGGATGTATGGTTTGCAAAAGTCCACATATTTCTGGGGTCCATCTCGCCAGCCCTCTGGCCTCACTGGGGTGGGGGTGGTAGAGGAGGGGGGTTGCAGCTACACTCAACAGGGATTTGAGGGCATCTCTGTGCCGGGCACAGGGCCAGGTGCTGGGGAGACAACTAAATAATTCAGACATTTTCTCTCCCATTAAGGTGCTCTCAGGGGTGTGGGGGGAAGCAGGGACCCAGACTGCTGATTTCAATGAACTAGGCTGGTGAGGTGGCAGAGATGTGAGCAGCACACAGGTGACTACTACTTACCGGCTTTGGGGATGGAGGGTGGGAAGAGGGGCATTGTGATTTGAGAAGGCTTTCTGGAGAAGTAATGTTTGACCTAAATCTGAGGAGTAATTAGTATTTGACCAAGAGTCCGGGCAGAGTGGCTCGTGCCTGTAATCCCAGCACTTCGGGAGGCTAAGGTGAGCAGATTGCTTGAGCCCAGGACTTAGAGACCAGCCTAGGCAACATGGCAAGACCCTGTCTCTACAGACAATACAAAAGTCAGCTAAGTGTGGTGGCTCATGCTGGTGGTCCCAGGTACTTGGGAGGCTGAGGCGGAAGGATAGCTTAGCCTGGAAGGTGGAGGCTGCAGTGAGTTGTGATGGCACCACTGCACTCAAGCCTGGGCGACAGAGCGAGACCCTGCCTTAAAAAAAATAAAAAGATTTCACCAAGAGCAGGAGAGCAGGCTCATAAAGGTGGAAGTGAGATGTGTTATCCTAGCAAGGGGCCTGCAAGGGATGGAGCTGGTGGGAGCACACAGCGTGAGGCAGGCAGAGATGAGGCCTGCGAATGCTGGGTAGTGGATTGCTCCTCAGGCCCTGTTAGAATTCTCAGACTTAATCATACTATTCCTGTATGTCCAGCTGGGTAGGCTTCCGTGGCACGGCCCCATGTGTGATTCAGAATGTATTGTGGGGGGTGGCAGGCCTGGTGGGTGAAGGAAAACGACTCAGGAGAGCAGGTCTAGATTTCCTGCTACCTGTGGCTCCCCTTGCCAGAATGCCAGTATAAACTAAGACTATAAAATTAGTTTCAAAAGGTTTTAGAGACCTTCATGGGTGCTTTCCAATAACAGGAAAATAAGGACTGTGGGGAACATTTCTCTCACTGTAGACCCAGAAATTAACGGCTGGGAGGATGGTAGCTGTTTTTTTTTTTGAGATGGAGTCTTGCTCTATCACCAGGCGTGTTCATGGCTCACTGCAACCTCCGCCTCCTGGGTTCAAGCGATTCTCCTGCCTCATCCTCCCAAGTAGCTGGCATTACAGGCATGCACCACCACACCCAGCTAATTTTTGTCTTTTTAGTAGAGACGGGGTTTCACCATGTTGGCCAGGATGGTCTCTATCTCCTGACCTCATGATCTGCCCACCTCGGCCTCCCAAAGTCCTGGGATTACAGGTGTGAGCCACTGCGCCTTCCAGGGAGCTGTTTGTACCTTGTCTGGCATGACCTTTTTCTGGCTACTTTAATGTTTCTTCCCCGAAAAGTCTTATGTTTATAGTGGTGGCTTTTCTTGAGAGGTGGCAGAGTCAGGCCAGTCAGGCCTGGGTGGCCTTCGCCACTGGGGTTCATTTGAACCATGTTGAAGTCTGTGCTTCAGGCCTCCTCCATCCCCCTTAGATGGCAAGAGAAGAGGGTGGGAAAACAGCTGGAGAAGGGTCAGTGACACAACATTAGCTTTCTTGCCTCTGGAGATAAACTAGAAAAAAAAAAAGAAATGTCTTCCGTTAGTATTTGGATACACACATCACTCACTAGCTGCTGAGATCCATGATAGCACCATGAATGTCAGCATTAAAAGGCTGCTTTGAGGATCAATAGCAATGCTTGCGCTGCATTTAAATATCTGCAATTAAGGTCGAAGCCTGAAAACACGACTCCTGGGAGGCCCACGAGACCTGGGGGAGGGGACGGACTCAACCTTAGTTATATATTTCAGTGACCTAGGGATCAATATATGCCAGATCACATTTTCTTATCTGTTCTTTAAATCTCGATCTTCACTTGGGTCCACGTTTTCAGGGCACTCTGTCAGCTTGGTGTTTTTGGTGGCAGACGTGGCAACTCCCTGGCTGGCAGTATTTGAACCCGAGGACATCTGAGCGAGAGTTCAAAAGATGGAAGCATGGCTGGGATATCTGTGCTGATAAGCAGAGGGGGAAAATTGGCACGACCCCTCATGCAAAGCTGAAAAATGTGGGATAGATTTAGTCTGACGGTGGGCGTGGAGGGAGATTCTAGCAAGTCTTTAACGTGGGATGCAGCCATCTGTCTTCCAGAGTTATGAAGGTTGGGCATGGATATAAAGACCCTTAGACTTTTTATTTATTCCCTTCAGTAGTAATGCTTAGATGTTCTTTTATTGACAACCAGAGATATCCTTTTTTTTTTTTTTGAGATGGAGTTTCACTCTTGTTACTCAGGCTGGAGTGCAATGGTGCAATCTCCGCTCACTGCAACCTCTGCCTCCTGGGTTCAAGCGATTCTCCTGCTCAGCCTCCCAAGTAGCTGGGATTATAGGCATGCACCACGCCTGGCTGATTTTTTGTATTTAATAGAGATGAGGTTTCAACATGTTGGTCAGGCTGGTCTTAAACTCCTGACCTCAGGTGATCCACCCAACTCGGCCTCCCAAGGTGCTGGGATTACAGGCATGCACCACCACAACCCAGCCTGAGATATTCTTTAGTATATTTCTCCCTGACATTCTTCTGGGCCCAAGTTTACGGCAGAAACTAAGCCAAAGAGAAAAAGAAATAGCTGTCAAGCATTTCATTGTCTAGTTGCAGAGCACAGATATCAGTGTCAGTGAGTCTCCGGGTGGTAGAGCTGGTGGTCAGAGTGGACCTATAGCCAGAAATCACAGCATGAGCCAATGAAACTGTCAGATATACTCAGCCTCTTGGTTTCTCCAACTTTTGAGGCTGTCCCCAGCACAGGTATCTTCATGAGGTCCCTGGTTGCCCTCTGAAACTGTGATTTGATGTCCTGCATGTTCTTCTTGCTGCTCTCCATGAATCCAAGACCTACTTTCGTGGTTATCCTTTCTCCTGCTGTTGCTCTGATCCTCCTAACTCTTGGCTACCATGCCCCACTCTGGCCTCCCTGGAGCATCGTCCATTCACATGTCCAACCTGTTGAAGAGAGAAACCTTGGTATTGTCATGAGTCATTTTGTGCCCCAACAGCCCTGCTTTGGAGGTCTTTCTTCTTGACTGTCCTTTGCACATGCTCAGTAAATGTCAGAGGCAGGTGAATAGACAAAAATCTCTGCACTCATAGTGTTTATATTCTAATGGAGTAGAGAGACAATACACAAATGTATATTGTTACAAAAATGCGATATGTTATTTGGATAAGTACTAAGAAGGAAAATATAGCAGAGTAAAAAGACGGAGAGTGATAAGGCAGAGTTTCAGAGAAATTTGAAAGTGGGAAGTGTTACTGCTTTGGAATCAGATCTAGATTCAAATCCTGATTCATTCGCCCTCTAGGACAACTAATTTGACCCCTACGAACCTCAGTTTCCTTATCCATAATATGTAAATCATGTTTATTTTTTAGGGTTGTTAGAGGGGAACAAGGATTTCAGTTTGAGTGTGGTGCCTGAGTATTGGTGTAATGCATGTGAGCTTTCATTGCTCTTATGAGCACCATTATTTTTGTTACTATAAAATCAAGGTCTCTCCCTGTGAGCTGCATTCCAGGCTGTTGTTTAGCTTAGAATCTTCTAGTGAGTTTGCAAATATCAAGAAATCTCTCTCTATTTTTTGCATAGACTGTGACCGAGCAACTCAACTTCTCTAGAACAACGTTTCTTGAAATTTTTGGTCTCAGGACCTCTTACCCTCTTAAAAGTTACAGAGGAACCTAAGATCTTCTGTTTGTGAATTACGGTTATACTATTTACCACATTAGAAATTAAAACTGAGAAATTATTAAAATATGCAAACTCATTAAAATAACAGCAATAAACTCATTTTATGTTAACATAAATAACATATTGTTTAATGAAAAATAACTATACTTTCCAAAACAAAACAAAATTTAGTGAGAAGAGTAATGTTTAACATTTTCGCAAATTCCTTTAATGTTTGGCTTAATGAAAGACAATTGCATTCTCATATCTGCTTCTGCCTTCAATCTGTTTTGGTATGTTGAAATAAATGAAGAAATTTAGCTTTACACAGATGTATAATTAGAAAAGGAAGTAGTATTTTAATGGCCATTTCAGAGAATTGTGAATATTTCTCTTTGTTACTATATCAAAACCCAACAAGTGGTACTTTCTTAGACGTTAGCTGCAGTGCAGAATCTGATATATGCTGTCCACAGAGGCCCACCTTAAATAAAAAGACAAAAATAAGTATATATTTGTATATACTGTTACATTAAAATCCACTGGCCTATCCTTTTTTCAAGGGGATAACTTTTAATATGGATCTTGGAAAGATCTTTTATCCTGGTATTTTATCACTGCAGTTGTTTTGAAAATATTGGTTCCCTGAGTTATGCAGATCTTCCAAATGTTGACACATTTTATTATACAGTACCCCCCAAATGCCTTTGTTAAAGTCAGTACCAAAGTCCTCAGAAAAGTCTTCACATTTTGCAAGCTGTGAAGTTCACAGTGGTGAATACAAGTTTTCCCCAATTCTAATTCTTACTGAAATACTCACATTTTATCATTGGCAACAAATATGGTCAGTTGAAGTGATAATCTGCCAAATACCTCTCTGTTATTATTAATAATTTCTAATTTAATTCCATTGTAGCCACAGAACATACTGATATATTAATTCCTTTTTGTGTGGATTCTTTTAATTCTTTTAAACTTATTGAGACATTTTATGGCTCAGAATATAATCTATGTTGGTAAATGTTCTGTGTGCATGTGAAAAGAATGTGTATTTTGCTGTTGTTAGTTAGAATATTCTATAAATGTCAACTAGGTCAAGTTCGTTGATAGTGTTGTTCAAGTCTTTTACATCCTTAATGTTTTATGTCTACTCATGTTATTGGTTATTAAGGGAGAGATATGGAAATCTCTAATTACAGTTGTAGATTGTGTATTTCTTCTATCAGTTTTTGCTTCATGTATGTTGAAGCTCTTATTTCATAAACATTTGTGACTGTTATGTCCTCATGATTAATTGACTTCTCTATTATTATGAAATGACTCTTTTTATCTGTGGTATTTTTTTTGTTCTCAAATCTGCTTTTTGTCGTATTAACACAGCTACTACAAATACCTTTTTATTAGTGTTGCTATGGTATATCTTCTTCAATTCTTTTAGTTTTAACTTATTTTTGTCTTTTCATTTAAGGTGGTCTCCAGTAGACAACATATAGTTTGGTCTTGATATTTAATTCAATCTTACAATCTCTGTCTTATTGGAAGTAATTAAACCATTTACATTTACTGTGATTATCAATATGGTTAAGTTTCTATTTGTTTTCTGTTTCCCCATCTGTTGTTTGTTCCCCATTACTCTCTCTTATTTGTTTGCTTATTTATTTATTTATTTATTTATTTTTGAGATGGAGTCTTGCTCTGTTGCCTGGGCTGAAGTGCAGTGGCATGATCTTGGCTCACTGCTACCTCCACTTCCCAGGTTCAAGTGATTTTCTTGCCTCAGCATCCTGAGTAGATGGGATTACAGGCACCCACCACCACAGCTGGCTGATTTTTGTATTTTTAGTAGAAATGGGGTTTTACCATGTTGACCAGGCTGGTCTTGAACTCCTGACCTCAAGTAATCCACCTGCCTCAGCATCCCAAAGTGCTAGGATTATAGGTGTGAGCCACTGCACTTGGCCCCTTTTCTCTTTTTCTGCCTTCTTTTGGATTAAGTGAACATTTTTCATCATTCCATTTTATCTCTTTTGTTAGCTGGATTTTTAGCTATAAATTTTTGTTATTTTAGTGCTTGTTTTAGAGTTTTTAGCATACATCTTTAATTTATCATAGTCCACTTTCAGGTGATGTTATACCACTTCTTGTATAGTATAAAAACCTTTTAATAGTATAATTTCATTTCTTCCTCTCCATCTCTTTATTATTCTTCTCATAAATTTAATTCTAGATTTGTTATAAACCTCACAATTTATTATTATTTTGCTTTAAGTATTTGCTTATCTTTTTAATAGATTTAAATAATACAAAGTCTTTATGCCCACATAGCTACCATTTCCAGTGCTCTTCATTTCTTTGTGTAGATCCAGATTTCCATCTGGTATTTTTTTCCCTTTTGCCTGAATGACTTCCCTTAATATTTCTTGGGCATGCCTGCCGGTCATGAATTCTTTCAGTTTTTGTAGGTATAAAAAAGTCCTTATTTCAATTTTGTTTTTGAAAGATATTTTCAATGGATAAAGAATTCTAGGTTGATAGTTTATTTTTTTATTTTTTTAAGTACTTTAAAGAAGTTTCTCTATGTCTTCTGGCTTGCTTACATAATTTCTGATGAGACGTCTGCAGTTACTCATTTCTTTCTTTTTCTCTATATAATGCATCCTTTTCCAGTTGCTGCTTTTAGGAGTTTTTTGTTTTTAATCACTGGAGTTAAGCAAGATGATTTTGATGTGCTGTGGTGTAGTTTTCTTATGTTTCTGGTGCTTGGGGCTCATTGAGCTTTTTGGATGTGTGGATTTATAGTTTTATCAAATTTGGAAATTTTTGGGTATTAGTTGTTCTGTTTTTTTTTTTTTCTGTCCCATCCCCTGCATAGGGAGCTTTTACATATATTAGACTGCTTAAAGTTATTGCAGATACTTTATTCCATTTTTTCTTTTTTCTCTGTGTTTCATTTGCTGTCTTTAAGTTCACTAATATTTTCTTTAGTGATGTCTAATTGTCAGTTAATTATATCCAGTGTGTTTTTCACCTCTGACTGCATCTTAGGTTTTCACTGCGGTTTTCATTTTTAGAAGTTTTACTTGGATTTGTTTAATTCTCCCATATCTCTTTTTAATATGTTTAATCTTCATACCCACTAATTTTGTCAGTGTATAATTTCTGGTTTGGTTGTGATTGATTTTGCTTATTATTATAAGTTGTATTTTCTTGCTTCTTTGTATGCCTGGGAATTTTGTCTTTGACAAATTGAGTCTAGACATTATGAATTTATCATATTGGGTATATATACATGTTCATTTTTGTAAATGTTCTTCTTTTTTTCTCTTTCTTTCTCTCTCTTTCTTTCTTTCTTTCTTTCTTTCTTTCTTTCTTTCTTTCTCTCTCTCTCCTTTCTCTCTCTCCTTCCTTCCTTTGTTCCTTTCCTTCTTTCTTCTTCTTCTTCTTTTTTTTTTTTTTTTTGATACAGAATTTCACTCTGTCACCCAGGCTGGAATGCAGTGCTAGTGATCTTGGCTCACTGCAACCTCCGCCTACTGGGTTCAAACGATTCTCCTGCCTCAACCTCCTGAGTAGCCAGGATCACAGGTGTATGCCACCATGCCTGGCTGATTTTTGTATTTTCAGTAGAGATGAGGTTTCACTATGTTGGTCAGGCTGGTCTTGAACTCCTAACCCCAAGTGATCTGCCCCCCTTGGCCTCCCAAAGTGCTGGGATTACAGGCATGAGCCACCATGCCCAGCCTATTCTTGTAAATATTCTTGAGCATTGTTCTAGAATGTGGTTACATTATTTGGAATTAATTTAACCCTTTCAGATCTCGCCTTTATGCTTTGTTAGGTGGGTTTAGAACATCATTGTGTTCAGGGCTGATTTTTTTTACCCACTACAGAGGTAAAACTCTACTGAGTACTCTACCCTGTGCCCCATATATCATGAAGTTTTTACTCTTGTTAGTGGAAGCAGGCACTATTTCAGGTCCAAGTGTGAGTGACAGTGATTGTTATTTTTAATCCTGTTAAAACGTATCACAAGGGCTGAGATAGTTTCCTCATACACATGCACTGATCCATGTCTGTCTGACTGCTTGAAGAGGACGCTGCACAGCTCTGGAATTCTCTGTGTGTCTTTTTCCAATTCTCTGCCCTGGGTCCTCTGGCTGCCTTGGCCTTCTTAGATTCTTAGTTCCTTTTCAACTCAGGAAGATTGCTGAACTTGGGATTCCCTTCCTGTGCCATGGTTTGGAAACTCTCTAGCAAGAAAGCTGGGGCAGTCACAGGGCTCACCTCACTGTTCTTCACTGCCAGATGTCCAATACTAGAGAGCGGCTGTTGCATAAATGCCGTGTTTTAGTTGTTTTAAGCAGGAGAGGACATCCAGCCCTTGTTACTCCATCTTGGCCAGAGACAGATGCCCTGCCAAATCCCTGCGTCTAAAGAACCATAGTTTAAAAAACGTCAGTTGTTTCTTCAAATAAAAATGGCATTCTGTGAAAAAGGTGGCTGGTTTAGCTTTCAGCTCAAACAGTCACATAAATGCTTTTTTTCAAGACAACCATCATGCTTTAGATTGCAGCAGAAGTGTTTTATGTATACTTCCATTTTGTCACTGAGAATATCAAAAAGACATTCAAGATTGAGATTTATTAGCTTGGTGCAAAAGTAATTTATTAGTTTGGTGCAAAAGACCACAATTACTTTTGCACCAACCTAAAGAACAAAATCTGTTATTTTTGGCTGGCGTGGTGGCTCACACCTGTAATCCCAGCACTTTGGGAGGCCGAGGCAGGTGGATCACCTGAGGTCAGGCGTTTGAGACCAGGCTGACCAACATGGTGAAACTCCATCTCTATTAAATACAAAAAATTAGCCAGATGTGGTGGCGTGCGCCTGCAGTCTCAGCTACTTGGGATGCTGAGGTAGGAGAATCATTTGAACTTGAGAGGCAAAGTTTGCAGTGAGCTGAGATTGCGCCATTGCACTCCAGCCTGGGCAAAAAGAGTGAAACTCCGTCTCAAAAAAAATCTGTTACTTTTATTGCTTCATCAAGGAATTGTAAAGTAAAACTGACAAGAGTGTGTGCATTTCTGTAAGCATGTGGCAATGAAGAATATGTGATTACCAGTCCAGTTGGTTGCTACTACCTTGATTTGTGGGGAGGCCCCAGCAGTTTTACCCACGGTTGCTTTTGCTTCAGCTGTGCAAACGCCAGTACTGTGAAAAAGGCAAATCACTTATTGGTACTTTACAAAAATGGTTTTGACCTCTCTGTCTCCCAAAAGGGTCTCTTGGGGATGCCTCAAGGGTCTGCAGACCACACTTGGAGAACTGCTACCCTATAGACACCCTGGTACCTGGGCACAGAGACGTGAGCAACAGTGTTCTGTGTTACCACGTTTACACTAATAGAAATTCGGAAACAATTTAAATGTTCATCAGTAGTAGAATGGGCAAATAAATTGTAGTATACTTATGTAATGAAATAGTATATAGCAATTGAAACGAATATGCTTAAGTGGTGTATATATGTATAAAGATCAAAACTGAGTGGGAAAAAAACATTGCAAAAAGAAATGTATGGCACAGTACCATTTATATGAGCTTAAAATGTAAAAATATATGTTGTTTATGGATGCTGACATATGTAGTAAATAAAAACTAAATGGAAGATAGCAGCTACCTCTGAGACGCAGGGAGGAGGAGGAGATGGGCAGGTACAGTGTAACTCCAGTAATATCTGTAATTCTTTTTTATTTCTAAAAAATAAATTGGAGGGTATCTAGTGAAATATTACGACTGAAAAATACGCTTGGTTGGCACTCAGGTTTTTATTATATTACCCCCTATGGTTTTTGGAAAGCTTGAAGTATTTCATCATCATCATCACTGAGAAGAAGAGAAAATATGTGAACACATGATAGATTCTCAGTTCTACGTGAAAACTGCTAAATGAATACTAGTTGGCAAGCCCTCCACAATTATTATCACAGCGCTAACAGCTGCTGTTACGGAGAGAGTGCGATCAGCCAGGGACTTCACCTAGTTTCATGCTCTGCTTTATTATCACCTGTGAAGTAGGACTTACGATCCTAATTCCGCAGCAGAGACTACTAGCATTCAGAAATGTTAAGTAACATGCCAATGTCATGCGGTGAGTCAGTTACGAAGTCATGATTGGAAACTAGGCCTTTTGGGTTTAAGCTTTGTGCTTTTCCCGCTCTGCTAACATCTGAGGTGATTGGCTTGTTATCTGAAGGTATTCTGTTTTCATTTCTCTTTCAGCTCTTCTTCCAAACCTATTTTTGGGCATAATTTGTTATGTTTCTTCTAAGTGAGTTGGCTCTATCAATTACAGTATTTTTGTTGCCACAGCAACAATAATGCCGCCGTATTATTAGCTATCACTACTGTTTCTTTCCATTGTGAGCTTCAGCTAGGCGGGTGCCCTGCTCTTTGAAGAGGTCTCTTTTCATGGCGGTGGCTTTCTTGTGTTCGGGATTCATTGCACAGTGGCTGTGTTTCAGTGGGGCCTTGGAAGTCTGGGGCTGGCACTATAGCCAGCTGTAGGAAGACTTCTCAATTGGTTTTATAATGGGATGATTCATAATGTTTTAGATAATAAAACAAAAGAACCTTTTGAGTTTGCTGATGCTAATATCCCATGGACACATCAAGCATTGTTTAAAGATTTACTTGAACGAATGGAGCAGATGATGGAAAGAGAGGTGATACTCATTTGCTTAGTTCTTTCTGCTTGCAGCTGTCCGATAAAGAAAAATGGAGGTGGAATACTTGAGGTTGCATGCATGCATCTGGGAAGGTGGGTTGGGATTTAGAGTTTAAAAATAGAAGTTTGAGAGTTTCACTGGTATGTTTACCTGCCAGCATCACTGCAGACCAGGAGTGGCACATGCGGCAGGGAGAGAATCCCAGTTGAGGTGGCACATTCGCCTTTCCCTGTGCTCTGGCTGGAATCAACAAGGCATTTGTTCCCTATCTAGCCTCATTTGTGCTTCTTTCTCCCTGTGCTGGGTTCTTCACGTTGGGCTTTCTGCTACTCAGAAAATGGACAGCGTTTTCATTAAGTTTTAGATAAATTTCAAAACAATACAGCTTTGGAAAATAGTAACTGACACACATTGTTGCTAGGAATACATATATTGGTTTGATCTTTTTTGCCGTATTTTAAACACAATGGTTAAAATTACTGGCCCCGGAGTGAGATTGCTATTTTCTGGCTGTAAGACCTTGGACAAGTTATTAACCTCTCTAGGCCTCAGTTTCTTCAACTATAAAATGAGGCCACGTTAGTACCTGCTTAATGAAGTTCTTGTGAGGAGTGTGTAATACACGAAAAGTGCTTACACCAGTGCTTGCACAGAGCAAATGTGCAGTGGGTACTAGCTGTTATTATTATATATCAAAAGTCAAAATGTTGATTTTCTTTAAGTCAACAAATTCATAGTTAGAAATTTATCCTGGCCAGGCAAGGTTGCTCACGCTTGTAAACCCAGCACTTTGGGAGGCCAAGGTAGGCGGATCATGAGGTCAGGAGTTAGAGACCAGCCTGTCCAATATGGTGAAACCCCATTTCTACTAAAAAATACAAAAATTAGCCAGGCATGGTGGCGCATGCCTGTTGTCCCAGCTACTTGGGAGGCTGAGGTAGGAGAATTGCTTGAACCCATGAGGCTGAGGTTGCAGTGAGTTGAGATTGTGCCACTGCACTCCAGCCTGGGTGACAGAGTGAGCCTCTGTCTCAAAAAAAAAAAAAAAAAAAAAAAGAAATGTATCCTATAAAAATGTGATCATAAGCATTCAAAGACATATTTACATGGACATTCATTATGGCATTGTTTGTCATTGCAATGTAACCCAAATGTCTGCCAATGGGGACATCATGGTACATCCATAAAATGGAATCTTGTGCAGTGGTTAAAAAGGATACAGAGATCAATGCCATGTTATTAAGTGAAAAAATTAGTTTTTCTGCCATTTCAATTTAAAGATTTCAAACATATATTTCAAAAATATAACAAAATTGAAAGAGCTTTGGAATGAAATCCATAAACCCGCCAAGTAGCGCCTAGAGCTAGCATTTCATTTTGCTTGCCTTATCAATAGCTATCCTTCTATATTCATCCCTCCATCTTGATGTGTTGATTTATTTCAGGAAGGTTATACACATCAAACACTTTCTCCCAAGTATTTCAACAAGCGGGGATATCATTCATTAGAGTTCATAGATTTTATAGTTCTTTTGAAACATTAGTTTTTATAACAATACAGATAATTGTGTTTTTATAATAATACTCATTTATATAAATAACAAAGGCTAGGTGCAGTGGCTTGTACCTGTAATCCCTGCAATTTGGGAGCCTGAGGTGGACAGATCAGTTGAAGTCAGAAGTTCAAGATTAGTCTGGTCAACATGATGAAACCCTGTCTCTACCAAAAGTACAAAAATTAGCTGTACTTTAGTGGCAGGTGCTGGTAATCCCAGCTACTCAGGAGGCTGAGGCAGGAGAATTGCTTGAACCTGGGAGGCGGAGGTTGCAGTGAGCTGAGATCGTGCCACTGCACTCCAGCCTAGGCCACAGAGTGAGACTCTGTTTCAAAAATAAATAAATAAATAAATAAATAAAAAATAATAAAAATAAATAAATAACAAAGATGTTTCTATAGGCCAAGGGTCACAGCAAACCACTTCTGGTGATAATCTGTTAGGAACGGGGTTACTGAGCCATGTGGGTTCGACTTTATGCTTTATATAGTTCTGTGTGAATTATGCCATTTAATATATTGTTGGCGTATGGCATTGTGGCTGCCACCTTCCCACCTTTCTTCCTCCTCCTCATCCTCCTCCCTTCTTTTTCACTATCATCATCATCAGACCTAGTTATACAAAGCTTTGCTTTCCTTGCAAAGCTACAAAATGCCCCGGCAACCCTTGCAATTCATGGAGCATTCTTTGGGTTAGAGAGACCTGTGTTGTCCTTCATTAAGTCTGGGGTCCTTTCCGATACCTTGGTTTGAGGACTCTGAATGAAAATTAACAGCGCTTCCTTTCACATCTGAACCATTGCCCAAGAGTCTGGTTTTAGTGAGATATTGAAAAACAAATGGCGGTATTTGGAAGATGTGCAGGTGTCGGGGGCGATTTATCTCAAGGGGCGTTCTATTCTGTAAAATGCTCGAAGCTAATTGGCATGTGGCTAATGGGAATCGCTTTAAAGTGTGAAACCAAAGTTCTAAAAGGCAGAAAGATGAGGTGCTTAGATTCGTTGCAATTAGGTATCCAAGCGCCTAAACCCACTTGATAATTTTCTCTTCGTTTCTGTGGGCTGTGGAGTGTGGGAGGAAAATGGGTAACCTATAGGGGAGTGGAGGTGTGAGTACAGACTTATATGTAATTTACTTTCCTGGAAAGATATAGACAAGTCATTTCAATTGCCTTTTTTCTGGGGGCGTGTACCCTACAGATTCTGCTTGGAGTTGGGTGGAGTCCATTAGAAGTGGCAGAACATTTTTTTTTTTTTTATGGAGGAATTCAGGAACTTTTAGAGCTTTGCAGTGCATATTTTAAAATATGTTAAGTGCTATCAGAAGGCTTGGATACCTCAATCTTCTTTAAATAAATGGATTTTACAATTGCAAAGTGGCGACTTTTCTTTTTTTGGGTGGCGACTCACCACAGCCCCACCTTTCAAGTGAAATTTTAGACTCGCTAACTGTGAATTTTTTTTTTTTCTTTTAGCATTTTGGAATAAAGTTGAAAGTTTTAAAAGCTGCCAGCATATTTCAATTTAATCTACTGCTGCTGTGTTGTCTCTTGATAGCATAATGCCAGGGCTACAGAGATGTTTTCATGATGTAAATAATTTGTGTACTGTAAGTTGTCTAAACACGGCACGCATGTGATAGGGTGCAATCAGATTGCTCGGATATGGCTTTACATGACGGACTGTAATGGTTGCTTTGGAGTCATTAGAGCCTAGTATGTAAATAACCCACATTTTAAAATTGTCTTAAATGTGCTTAGACAATGGATGAATGCCTCCTCCGGATTCATTAATTCCATCAAGAATTCACAGTTTGCAGCACCTGAAGGCATCGGCCTTCTTCTTCCCAAATGAGCTCTCGGGCACTGTCAGCTTGCCTATCTCCCAGGTGTACCCATAAGCAGGGGTCAGGGGTCATCTTTTCATCTTGACAAGTGCAAGGTCATGACCACAGCCAGGTACAAGACAGAATAAAACCCCAACCTAGGACTTTCTGCCTTGACCAGGGATCTCCCTCCGTGTTTTTTGTTTTTGTTTTTTTTTTTTTGAGATGAAGTCTTGCTCTGTCGCCCAGGCTGGAGTGCAGTGGCATGATCTTGGCTCACTGCAACGTCTGCCTCCCAGGTTCAAGTGATTTTCCTGCCTCAGTCTCCCGAATAGCTGGGACAACAGACGCGTGTCTCCATGCTTGGCTAATATTTTTCTTGTATTTTTAGTAGAGATGGGGTTTCACCGTGTTAGCCAGGATGGCCTTGATCTCCTGACCTCGTGATCCACCTGCCTCAGCCTCCCAAAGTGCTGGGGAGCCTGAGCCCAAAGTGCCTGAGCCACTGCGCCCGGCCTCCCTCCATGTTGTAAGATAGGTGCACGTGGGAGCAGGAGGCGGAGGGCCCTTATGCTGCCCCGGTGTTTTGGAGGAACTGGGAGATGAGATACAGCTGCGAAATGACTCCCTAAAAGTTGCCCCTGAGCCAGTGAGGGCAACGGTGTCAGCCACCCTTGGTTCATTTCCCACATGAGGCCCCACACAGGCCCCAAGCTGGAGCTCCTACCCAAGAGTTGCCGTCTGTCCCCTCCTCGGCCTCCTCTGCAGAGGGGCTTAGAGCCAGCCAGTCCTGCGAGGCCCGGGCTGCGGGTGCCGTGGCTTTGCTGGCATCTATTGTCTTAGAGGGCCGGGGAAGCTCACTGTGTGAAACATACACACACAATGAACATAAATCAGAGGCAGAATCTTTTAACATTTACAGTTTTAAATGAAATTCCTGTTGAGAGTCTCTTAAGCTAGATTTATATCTGATTTTGCATTGAACTGTGTCGTTATGTGGGGCTGCGAAACTCTTACGAAATTAAGCATAATGCGAAAACATGCTGAAAAGACAGTTCTGTAGAAATGTGAAACATTATTATGTTATAGAATATTGGAGTGAAGAAATATGCATAAAGGCACAATTACCATGGACATTTTCCTTTTAATGATCCTTGTACAATCCTTGGCAGGAAGGTTTGCTGACGTCTCCTCATAGATAAAGGAAAATTGAGACAATATTGATATTCTACATCCATTTTGAATTCCAAAGAATATCAGGAGAGTGGACCAGTCTGTCTTCATATTCAAAACAGCGAGGCTCAGCCTATCTCGGTACCTGCAGGGACCTTGGGAAGATCTGTCATTAGCGTTTGAGGATTTGACCGAAGCCTCTGCACTCTGGATGGACCAAGCAGTGGCAATAACATGTGGAGGGGTTAACGTCTGAATGCTCTGATCTGGAAGCTTCTAGAAGCTACTAGAATGGGTTGAGGTTGTTAGATGCTTGTCTCTGGAGAGTTTTTAGGGTTTAAAGCATCTGTCTAGAATATCTTGGGGGTGTCCTTGGGGATAGGGTGATAGAGGTGCTTGCTTGTGCAAAGGTTTGTTCCAGAAGCTTTGTTTCCCACAGAAGAATTCCCCCCTTCCACCCTCTGACTTCCGCTGCCCTGGCTTAGGGCTAAGGGGATATTGGTCATGGCCCCTGGGATTTTATCTTTCCTTTCAGTCTCCAAAATGACTCCCAAAGCAGCTGCTGCTTCTCTTGCCTCCTCATCCTTCTTCCCTGGGCTGCCCTGGCACCATAGCCTGGGTACCCGGTGTACCATGGAGTGTGGGCAGAAACGCTGCTTCTTCCTCTTGTTCCTGGCCGACCTTCTTCTTTTGGCTGGGACTCGTGATTCCAGTGCGGAAAAGGTGCCCAGTTTCCCTGCCTCTCCCTGTTCAGACCTGGAGCAGGGCTGGTGGTGGCGCTGAGACCTCAAGCCTTCTAGAAACCCTTCCTCCCCCTGAGCTCATAGCAGGCCTGCCAGCAGGGTGAAACCTTTTGTGAAAAACCTTCCTGAGCCCATGCCCTCTAAGCCTGGCATTGAGATGCCACCAGCTGGTCGGGGGCGGGGGAGCAGCGGCCGAGATGCCGCCCCAGGTTGGAGCACGGAGGCCTTTCTCGTTTGCTCTGGAAGCATCATCTGAGAAGCCCTGGTGGGTTTTGCTCAGGGGCAGGTGACAGCCAGCCTCCTCCCTTCAGCGGGGCTGGCAGCAGCTCCCAACTCACAGTCCCTTCTCTTCTGCTCTTCTCAGAACCTCTTAAAGGACCTCGAGGCGTTTGTTACCTAGAGTTTCTTGAAATTAAGCAATTTAATTCTAATTTGGCCATGCAATGTCTGATTCTTGACCACCAGAGGTCACTGTAATAAGGTAGAAAGCAGGTGTTTCCGAGAGTCTTAAATGTGTGGTTGCCTCAAGAAAACAAAATGAAATCAAGCAAGACTCCCGCAAGTTTCCTCACTGGCCTGGGCGTGCTGCAGCGTGCTCTGGGACTTGGACCTGCAGCCCCAGCTTTGTCACTGGTGGAAGGTCCGCCCAGCTGTGGAGCTGGGCAGGATAGGACAGGTGGCCACATCAGGAACATTTGACTGCCAAGGCCACTGGCACAGGCCTCTGGGCAGGCTTGCTCTCCTGGCATGGAGGTGTGCATCAGAGGCCTCGCTCAGTGGCAGGGCCCTCCTCTTGCCCCCATCCTGTGTATTGCCTGAGCTGCATTCTCAAAGTCCATTTCTGGCTGCAAACTTGGGTTAGATTTTCTTAGGTTAATTAGGCTCGTCTGCCTTACCTTTTTGTGTGTGCGTACGTGAGTGTGTGCATACGTGAATGTGCGTGTGTGCTCGCAAGTGTGTGCATGTGGTGTGTGCAGGTGAATGTGCATGTGCATGCACGTGTGCACGTGTGTCCACATGCGTGTGTGCACGTGAGTGTGCGTGTGTATGCACGTGAGTGCATGTGTATGTGCATGTGTGTGTGCACAAGCCCACTCTGTCACATGGGGTCAGTAATAGTGCTGTCCACCTACATCTGTTTGGTGTTAAAAGGTGCACGATGTCTCAAGTGGTTCAAAGCACAGGGCTTGCCTTTTAGCTAGGGAAATGTGAGCCATGCAAATTCTCATCCAGAGGCTCAGCAGAAAACATTTACCCCTTGGCAGAATGTCTTCAACTCTTTCTCAGTCACCACCCTTTCTGCCCTCTTTGGCTGGTCATCTTCCTTATATGGTGACTTTTTCACTAGAACGTAAGAAACACCTGCCTTGATTAGCAGTGGCTCCTGGAGGTTGGTTCCAGGGACGCTGTTTTCATCTTCGGTGGGTGGCTCATGGAACGTTAGGGCCTTGGGGTGCAGTTTGACAGGCTTGCATTTAGCAGATACTCGGCACACAGGCTAGAGCTTTTGTGAGACTGCTCACGCATGGGTTTCTCCTCCAGTTCTAAATCCCCTAGTTGCCTCAACCCAGTGAAGTTAGAGTTGCATGTGATCTCTGCAAGGGGCCAGGCAGCCAGGGGAGAGCGTGGATGCAGGAGCTCGCCTTCCTCACTGGGCACATTTGGAGGACATATGGGTCTGGGGGAGGGTGACTGCATTACTTGGGTCCTCCAGGGGGCTATTTGGGCTGCCAGCGGAGATCAAGGGCAGTGATCTATGGGAGATGCTGCTGCCATCCCCTTCAGTGGGAATTTCTCCTGTATGTCTCTGCAGAAGGCACTTGGGTGTCACACACACACACACACGCGCGCACACACAGGCATGCACAGCGCATGGCTAAGGCTGCAGAGCAGGCCCCCCAAGGGCATGAACCCTGTGGCTACAGCTGCTGGGCCTGTTCACACATGGCTGGGACTGGCCAAGGGTCTTACCCAGACTAGCTAGGAATGGGGGAGACCCAGAGAGACGTGGAGCAGTGCCTCTGGGGACCCTGGGGAGGCAGAGCAGTGCTGCTGGGACCCAGATCATGCCCCTCTGCATGTGATGGATGGCACAAACACCAGGGCCTTCAGCAGGGCCGTAGGGATCTGAGGCTAGGAAGGCACATGCATGATTAGCAGATGGGCGACGGGGCCTCTAGCGGGCAGATTCCGTGGCGGCGCTGAAAGAGGAGACATCCTCTCCGACCTTGGAGACCTGGCATTTGGAGCCTGAGTGAGCCAGAGACAGGAAGGCTGTCCCTCTGCTCTCTGGGCGACCTTCCGAGGGATCAGCTCCTCCCTTGCTTTGGGGAGGGAACTTACCCGGCATGCAGTCCTGCCTGGCGCGTCTTTCCCCCACTGCCTCTCCCCCACTCCCTCCTCCTTCTGTCTGTGGTTTTCTTTCCCATTCCCGTCTGCCAGCGGTGACTTGGCACCCCACAATATCCCGCCATTTTGATTAAAAAAAAAACCCCAAATCCCCCAAAATAAAAACCCATTCTTTTTTCTACAGGCTTCCTATGCTTCTTTGGAAGCAGCCTCTTCATAAACCCAATGAATAAATCTCTTCAATTGGGGAGACTCCTGCAAGAGAGTCTGGTGAAGTATAGCTTGTACCTGAACACCGCGCAGATGAGTCTATCCTGTTTTTAATCATGGGCCAGAACCAAGCAAGTGTTTTATGTGCTTCTCTTTTAAAATCCTCCTAAGGACCTTGAGAAGCCAGCACGTTTTAGATGCAAAGCAGTTCAGAGCATTTAAAAGATAACTTGGTGGTGGTCACCCAGCAGGAAGGTGGCAGAACCCCAGAGCCTGCTTTTCATCCGCTACAACTTGGCCTCCAGGGGTGAGACCAACCTCTCCTGGAAGGGCACCGCTGTTGCTAGTCACACCTGCCTGTCTGGCTCCCTCCTGCTCTAGTTGGAAGTATCTTTCCTGTTCATTCTGTCCTCAGCTGAAATAGTGAACAGCTGGTCACCATCCAGCACCAAATACCCCCAGTACCCCAGCCTGCATGTCTGACTCGTCATTAATTTGTACCCCGCAGCAGGCCAACCTCAAGCTCTTTAAACTTTATATATATCTACATTTGAAAGACTATTTTTATTCCGTTAGTACCGTTACGTCTTTATTGTAGATGCCCTTAGCAAGAAGGGTTTCTGGAAGGGAGGGGGGCGCCGAGAAGGTGACTAACGGTACTGAATCCTGGTTCTTTTGATTCCAGATATGAAATTGGCTTTTAGAGCACATTGTGCTGATTGAACTCAAATAAAACCACATGAGTAGATGTAAAGTCTCCTCTTGAGGACGTCCTCAAGCATCTGTGCTCGGATTGTGTGGCTGATAAGGGCTTGGAGTTAAGCACGTTCTTCCTCGACACTGGTTCTCTCTTTCCATTAAAACATGTAAATTCAGAGGCCTTGAATGTGCCCGATTTAGATATTTTGATACTGAAAGGCAATGTTGATAAGGGCATTTGGCAGTGAGGTGGTACTTACACCTGAAGAAAATAAAACAGATGTGTGGCTTAGCACTGCTGTTCCTTCCCAAACTGCTTTTCCAGGCGTCCAAAACCCCAGCTCTTCCAAAAGGGCTGGGGTTCCTGCTGTGGGTGCCTCGGTGGGGAGGGTACCCCTCCATGAGAATCTCTCTTCTCTGACCTCTCTCAGCAGAAGTGCACAGAACGTCGAATCTCAGATCTGCCTCAGAATATTAATAGCAATATTATGTTTAAATTGAAAATTTCATTTTTCCTGCCTGGTGTGCAGGCAAATAATTGAGACCTAATTTACTTTATTTAATAAGCTAGCAGGGAATGTAGTTAAGCCCATACTGATAAAAACTTGGAGGGCATTTGTTGACAACCTCCCAGATTTCTCTGGCTGGCTTACTTGGGTCCAGAACAGCAGAAGGCCGGGATACCAGAGCCTCCTAAGTCCCTTGAGAACTGAAGGGTCTCCTGGGTGCCGGGTGCTGGAGGCAGGAGCTTGCAGAGGGAGTGCATGCCCCATGGGAGCTGTCCGTGGTTCTTGTGGCTGGAATTGGCAGGGCTCCACGGCATCACCGGCAAAGGCTGCCGTGGCCTGGAGCTGCCGTCCATGTTCCATCCCGAGATGTAGCTGATGTGCTCACTCTGCAGACATTTCTTAGTGCCTGACTCTGCTGGCCGTGTGAACAAGGCTCTTTTTCCCTTGAAGAACTCACGGTCCAGTGGGAGAGAGAATGGGTGAAAGGAGAGGAGTGACTAACTCCACTTAGGAATGTGTGTGGTTTAGGGGCAGGAGTGTGAGTTTTAGACTCCTATTTTTGAATGCTACTCTTATTACACATCTGACCTCAACCAATATGTTTAACTTCTTTGAGCCTTGATTTTCACATCTGTAAATGTGCAAGTACAGATAGTAGAGCTTTTCCTCCAGCTTGTTACAAGGAGAAACTACAAAACCTAATGTGAGATGCTGCCATGGAGCAGTGCCCATCACAGCTGCTGGCTGGGGTAGATGTGGGAGTTGATATTTCTGTTTTTCTTCCTGGGTGCCCATGGTGGAACTGTTCTTCCCTGCCTGCTTTGAAGTTAGGAGTGGTTGTACAACTGACTTTGGCCCATGCAGGGTAAGCAGAAGTGGCATGTGTGGTTTGCTATGTACCCTTCCCCTGACTCAGCTATCAGGGCTGCTTGTGCTGAGGTGAAGGCTCCAGCAGCCTGGATCCCTGAGTGACTACATGGAGTGGAGTCTCCTGCCACACAACATGCAGTGGATGTAAGGTGGAGGCTCCAGCAGCCTGGATCCCTGAGTGACTGCATGGAGTGGAGTCTCCTGCCACACAACATGCAGTGGATGTAAGGTGGAGCCTCCAGCAGCCTGGATCCCTGAGTGACTACATGGAGTGGAGTCTCCTGCCACACAACATGGAGTGGATGTAAGGTGGAGCCTCCAGCAGCCTGGATCCCTGAGTGACTACATGGAGTGGAGTCTCCTGCTGCACAACATGCAGTGGATGTAAGGTGGAGGCTCCAGCAGCCTGGATCCCTGAGGGACTATATGGAGTGGCGTCTCCTGCCCTACAACATGCAGTGGATGTGTGGTGTGATTAAGTGGCTTTTTGTTGAAGCAACTGAAATGTTAGGGTTGACTGTTATTGTTACTGCAGTATAACATCTTGTCCTGACTAAATGTTCAAGAGGACAGATATTCTCCCTTCGGTGAGAAGGAGGGTACTCCGCAGACAAGGTTACCCTTCAGCACAGTCTTAAATCAGGACTCAGCATTCTCTAGATGGAGGGGAAAGAGAATTCTAGGTGGAGGAACTGGTACACGCAGAACCTGAAGGATAAGGTCTCTGACTTTCAAGTAGATTTACATTCCCTCATTATCTCTCCCTCCTTTCTTCCGCTTACCTTTCTTTCTCTCTTCTCCCTCCCTATCCCCACCTGCCTCCAGCTTCCTCCCTTTCATTCTCTTTTCTTGCCAGGTGTCCTGAGGCTGTGAGTGACCCTAGAGGTTGCCATTTAACTGGCCAGTGTCTCCAAAGAGGTTGCATGTCTTGAAGCTCTTTGCAACCTCATTTCTTCCTGCTCATTGGTTGGCTTTGGCTTTCTCTCTTTATTTTTATTTTTGGAAGTTACTAGGATTAGAGAGTGAAGCTGGTAAATGCAACTTTTCCACTTGCTGGGTAGTGGTGGAGCATCGTCCGAGCAAGGGATATGCCTGAATGTCACCTGTGCAGACTGAATGCCTCCCCAGCAACAGAGGTGTGTGACTTGGGATGGGTTCGTATAAACCCTGAAGTCAGCACCAGATGACTTTTTCTAGTTTTCATTGACAAAGAAGAGATTTTAGGACTTCTCTCACCCTGCTCCCCAGCTGATTCCCTGTTTAGCCAGTTGGTGAATTCCAGGCTAAGTTGTTCCGAGAGCAGAGGAAGCCCTTGGTCATAATGGTGCAGCCTGTCTGGGGGCCAGAGACATGTGGGATTTCAGTGGGGAGTGGGTGGAGGCTTCCTGGACTTGTGAGGATCAAGATATTCTCTTTCGCTGGCTGGCTGGCCCTGGAGCTGTGCTTTATTAAGATCATTTGAATATCATGCCTTTAGGAACAAAACTTATTAATTATTGTGACAAGGAGAAATTTTTGAGCATGGAAAAAAGGCAAAAAGAGTCACTCCAAGGTAAAATAAACCACTACAATTGAAAAGTCCAGGTAATTACTAGAGTGAATCAAATGCCACCTAGAGAGTCACAGTGGGAGCCATTTGAAAAACAAAGTACAATTAAAAGTTTAATTTTGGATGGAATTAGTCAATTAAGAGTTTCTGGAACGGGTCTTCTAGGGAGAGGGGAGCGTCCACTGTTAGCTTGGGTGTGGCTACGCCAGGTGGGGCCTGATCTCAGCCGCTGCCGGATTCGGCAGCACCGGCAAGTGAGTGATCATCCCATTTGAGCTCTGTAAGAGATCCAGTGTGCCTCAGGGGTGTCCTGAGCATGCCTGGCCCCTATCTCCAAGCCTTTCCTTGCCACAGTCTTGCCTTCTTTTCATTCTCTTCTCAGCTGATCTAGAGTGAGAAGTGGATGGGTCTCAGGAGCTGCAGCGTGCGGCCTAGTTACCCGCGTGCGGCGCTGTTATCCACGTGCACCACACTCAGGCATAACGATCTGCAGGTGTGTGCAGACGTAGGCGCTTGAGCCGTCTGTGGGTTCCTCAGAGGGGATGACCACCTGAAGCAGAGCTTTGTGACAAGGCCTTCCCCAAGTGCTTCTGAGATCGTTCACACGACTTTTGAGACTCTAAGATGATCCGTCAACCTGTGTTGCAAATCTCCTCCAGCTTTAGGAATTAGTTTAAAATTAAAGTTACAGACAGGCCAAATCTCCCTAGACTCAGGCCGACTTAGGAAAGTACAATGCGTGGCTTCATTTTAACAAGAAGCTCCCTGATATTGTACATGAGGAAAATGTTGCCGAACGCCAGCTAATTAACTTGAGGACCCAGTGTCAGCCGTGCTCTGGACCGTGAGCTCTGCCTGTCTCAAGTCTGGGGTTCACATACGAACTGCATGCTGTTTCTGAGGTCCCAGCCTAGGCTAAAGATCCAGCGGGGACCAGTATGGACAAAGCATAGAGGAAACTACCCGGTTGGAAAGGCGGTGAGCCAGAAGCCAAGATGTTCTGTAGGAAGACCCAAGGAGGGAGTGGCGGTAAGGCCAGGGGGTGCAGGGCCGGCTGGCTCACCTGTCTCCCACCTTCGTGTAGATCCTCGATTCTGGGAGAGTGTGATTGATCCTGCTACACGTATTGCCACATTTCATCTTCATTTTGTATCTCTTAGTAGTTGTTGTTGTTTTCGAGATGGCATCTTACTCTGTTGCCCAGGCTAGAGTGCAGTGGTGCAGTCTCTACTCACTGCAACCTCTGCCTCCTGGGTTCGAGCGATTCTCCTGATGCAGCCTCCTGATTAGCTGGGATTACAGGCACCTGCCACCATGCCCGGCTAATTTTTGTATTTTTAGTAGAGACAGGGTTTCATCATGGTGGCCAGGCTGGTCTTGAACTCCTCACCTCAAGTGATCCGCCCACCTCAGCCTCCCACAGTGCTGGGATTACAGGCGTGAGCCACCGTGGCCAGCCCTCTTGGTTTTAAAGAAGCAGCAGCTAATAAGTTCAGATGCTTTTCCAAGTGTTTATTTATCCCAGACTTTGTGTCAGGCACTGTCCTGGACACTCAGAGGTGGTGGTTAAAGCAGCCAGTGTCTCTGCCTTCAAGGAGCTGATGTTCTGGTGGGAGGAGGGACTTGGGGGATCCTCAGTGATGAGTAAATGTCACGAGCCCAGAGGGAAAGTGAAGGAGGGAATGGGGTCCATTGGGGAAGGGGATCCCGAGGCCATCTGGGGAAAGACGTTCCCAGAAGGGGACTGAAAGTGCAGTGTCCCTGGGGTGGGGGGATTGCACTGGGAGCATTTGAAGGGCAGCCAGGAGACTGCAAGGCAGGAGCTGAGTGGAGGGAGGACATGGAAGGAGGTGAGGCTGGGGAAGTGACCCGCAGGGTATGGAGGACTCAGGCGGCTGTTCCCGGCCTGCACCCTGGTCCTCCATGATGGTGGAGGGCTGGGGGTAGGACAAGAGCCTCCTTGTCTCGCCTTCTTGGGGAAACAGGACAGGAAGAGAGTGTGTAAATAATAAGCTGCCTGCCCCCTGAGATACTCCAGAGACGGCGTCTGCCTGCGCCGGGGCCAGGGCAGAGAAGCCTGAAGCTGAGTCCCTGGGTTGCAGGGCCCACACTCTGGCTGCTCATGGTGGCTCTAGGTCCCCACCAGATGTGGGTTCAGATGAAGACTCTCAAACAGGCCTTGGCTGCACCAAACACATGGCGGGGGTGTGGGGTCTAGGGCCGAAGTCATGGGATGGACTTCCGACTTCTGCAGATGTCACCTGGCAGTGCCCAGTTGAGACACCTGTCTCGGCAGTGCCAGGCTATTTGAACATGTTGTTGTAGGTTTATCACCAAGGCAGAAGAGTTTGCTATCTATTTCTTAGGTGAGGAACTGCAATTTGTGGGGGCAGTTGTGGGGGGTAGGGAGGGTGGAGGAGAGAGTATGATGGGGAGGGAAAGAGCCCACTAGTCCTCGTGAGGGTGAGGCAGGCAGAGAAGAGGGGACTCTGTTAAGGAGCAGTGGGATTGTGACACTGGGGTACGATGGGCGCCGTGCGCAGGAGCGCCGGCCGGCCGTCCGTCTCGAGGCCCCGCTGTGGGGAGCAGTGCTGAAGTGTGGCCTTCTGTACTGTGTTCCCAGGTGTGGGGAGAGGACTGCGCTGCTTCTCCAGTCTCTAATCTGAGTTTGCATGTGGAGCGAGGCCCCGGCCCCCACGTCAGCCCCTTAATGTTTTTGTCATGATCGGTGAGGAGCTGGGGCAAGGTGCCCACGTCCCTCCAGTGATCTGGAGACACCGTGAACGATGTCAGCCCTCAATGTGTTGCCAGGGGCGCTTAGCGGAAGGTGGATACGGCAGCTCGGGTCTGAATGTTCTCTCCCAGTGCTTATGAGCTGAAAATCTCAGAATTGAGGCAGGCAATTTGTGAGTTCATTCAGGACGCAGTGAGCTGGTCGGGAGATGGCCACGTGCAGAGGCAGACAGCGGCTGACGCAGGCTCCTCTGGTGACACAGTGACCATTCAGCCCCAGGAGAAGGTGGTAGGGAGGTTACCTACAGCTACTGCAGGCTCCTTCCCAGGCAGACCCATCTTCACGACATCCTGGGGCTGCTCAGGACGGGCAGGTGGGGGCCGCAGGACTGAGGCCTCCCGCTAGCCGGTGCTGTGAGTGGGGTCTTCCCGTGGGTCCTGACTGCCACATCCTGAGCCACTTCAGTTGCCCCCAGCCTGGGCTTCCAAGGTGGTTGCTGATGCACCTGGGGGCTCAGTTGCTGTTGGCGCTTTGATGACTGTCCCTTCTCAGGGAACGTCCCTGTTTGCCAGGACAGACTCAGAACAGGCCTGAGACAGAGGCTGCTCCCTCTGGATTATATTCATTTGAATAGTGGTCCCGTGTAGCCCAAGATGGTGGTCTCTGGGGTCCCAGTCCCAGTCACCCTCTGCCCCTGGACTCTAGTTCCTGTAGGGCTCCGTGTGCTCCTTCTCCTGACCCTCCCACCCAAGCTCCTGGAACATGCTGTGTTTCCTTGGGAACTTGCTGCACTTAGCAAAGCCCCCTCTCTGCAGCCACCCTCCTCCTTCCTCGCAGGGACTCTGGCTCTGCCGCGGGGACACTGCTGCCCTGCAGCCCTTGTAAGTGCATGCTGCGTTCTCCTCTCAGCCTGGGTGTTACTGGGCCTCGGCGGGGGCATGAGGTGGGGGAGTGGCATCCTTGGTCCCCAGGGCCATTTCTAGTTCACTGTCCCCCCTTGTCCTTGATTCTGCATCCTCGGCTGCTTCATGCCCCACTGCTGCTTGTGGGGCCACCCTTGGGCCCCAGGGCTGTTCCTTTGTTCCGTGGCAGTCACTGGCGGGCTCCCATCCAGCCCTCTCCTGTGCCATGGTGTTTTTATGTTCTCTCCAATGACACCTTGGTTCTCAGTTCCTGGGTCTTCTCCCTCCAAAGACCTCTGCCTTGTTGATCAATTTATCCCTCAGCCCTGGGTCTGTTCTCGGTGGCTTCCTGCTTTACCGTCTTAGCTTCCAGAAGCCCCGTTCAGACCACCCAGGCTTCCCTGCTCACTCCTTCCAGTGTCTCCAGTCCAGCCACACCTCAACGCCAGAATCCAGGGACCCTCAGTGTCTTTGCGCAGCCCCAGCCCTTCCTGGTCTCACGCCCTCCCCACTCAGCTTAGATTCCACGGTCAGTTCCCAGGCCCTCCTCGCCCACCATGCCTTCTGCACCGCGTCCCTTTCCCCTCTCTCACATGACCAGGCGCATGGCCTGTCCAGCTCTACTTATACCTGGTTCTCCTCTTGGGCTGTGCCTGCACCTGCCCAGCGGCCCCACTGGTGTTCAGTTCCCAGAACCAGCCTCAAGTGCCCCCTTGGCACCGTCCAACCCTCCTCTGTGCTGTTGATTCATTCCTGCCTGGCTCTCTGGTCTCTTGGGCCAGGCCGTCCCCTCTTCTCCATCCTCCACCCCCTCCCCTCCCCACGCTCCTCCTCGCAGCTGCTGACCTGCTTTCTGGAGCAGAGCAGACAGTGGCGGTCAGAACAGCACTTCCACTACCCTGGCTTCCCCCTGCCAGCCTCACCTGGCCACTCCCCTGTGGGAATGGCAAAGAGCGACACAGCCACGCAGGGAGGAGGGAGCACTGGGGGCAGTGGGGAGGATGGGCCCTCGGGCTTCTTGCTGAGGGCAATTCTTCACTCATGAACTTGACCCTGTCCCCTTGTCCAGTTCCAAGTGTTTGCTGCTGCAGCGTCCCTTCCCTCTCCTGCGGTGGCAGCTTCTTTTCCTTCTTTCCTGGTTCTTTCCCATCAGCGTCTGCATATGCTCCCATCGCAGCTCACTTCCCTCTGCGTCTGACTCGCTTTCTAGTTTTTCCTTCACAGCAGAGCTTCACAGAAGATGGGTTCTATGCCCGCCATTGCCAGTTCTGCCATCTTCTCGTGGCGAGGCGTGATATGGCAGCGCAGCAGCCTCCTCTCTGGTCTCCCGTGTCACTCCTGCCTCTATGCCCTTGCTCTAGAACCTTCTCCACATGGTCACCCAAGAGACCTTGTTAGAATGAGCGTCAGATCATGGCATGTCTTTGCTCAAAGCCTTCCAGGGCCCCTTTCTCACTCAGGGTAGACGTCAAAGTCCTCGCTGTGACAGGATCTGCACCACCCCCCCGAGCCATCTCCTTCCCCTCCCTCCCTCACTCCACTGTGGGGACACAGGCGCCTCTGCTGATTCTCACAGTAGGGCCTTTGCCCTTGCTGGTCCGTCCTGCCTGCAATGCCCTTCCCCCAGGTATCTGCTTGGCTCCCTCTCGCTCCCATAGAAAGGAAGTTGTAGGTTTTACTGTGTCCCCAGCACCCACAGCAGGGCCGGGCACGTGGTTGTTGCTCAGTGTGTATCTGTGCAATGAATGAGTGAATGAATGCTGCGTGGAATCTGGAGTCTTCCTGGTGAGAGGCAGCTCTTAAAGCAGCCTCCGTGGTACCGTCTCCTCCTCTGTCGGCCGCCCTGGTCTGCCTGTACCCGTTTTGGGGACCTGCTGCTCCTGCTGCCTTTGCTGCATGTTCATCCTGGGCTGGGGGTGGTCCCTGTGGTTACCCCTTTCATCACTTATCACAGATATCGTCTTCACTGCCTGCCCGGCCTCTGACTTAATTGCTGCTGGAACCTGGGTTGTACAAACAGGGGTCCTCGGGGCTGCCCACTTGATTTCCTGCTGGGAGACCAGCAGGGGCTGTTCTCATGCTAAGTTTAGCTGGGATGTGGGGAGTGGTGGCTTCTCTCCTGGCTTGTGGACAGTTCCCTGTGGGGACAGTTCATGTCCTCCTCCACGAGGAAGGGATGGAGAAGAGAGGCCAGGCTGCCTCTACGTGTCTGGGATCCTATGATGAGAAGCAGCCTCCCCAGGTCTTTCTGAGCTTGAGAACTGCTGGCAACAGTGATGGGTGAATTCAGGCTTCATTTCTGCCGGTGCATATCATGTACATCTTCACCTTTTTGTAATCCTTTGTTTTCCTCTTTCATGTTTGCATGGCTCAATGGAAACAGCAGTGGGGCTCAGCAGCAAGTTCTTTCCTCTTAAAGATGGGATGAGCCTGACCTGCAGTTGCTTGAAGAACCGGGCAAGCCCTGGGGCGGTTGCCTGTGCCTGCGGTAAGGGGTCCTACAGGAGAGTTTCTCCTGGCAGACAGCAATGGAGGGAACAGGCAGCAGTGTGACCTTGGAGTTGGGCTGTGCTACCCTAGAGTTACGGGGCCACCACTTCCAGCTCTGTGACCTGGAAATCAGCCTCTCTGGCCATCAGTGTTCTCCTCTGCAGGATGGGATGGTGTATCAGTCCATTCTTGCATTGCTTTAAATACCCAAGACTGGTAATTTATAAATAAAAGAGGTTTAATTGGCTCATGGTTTATCAGGCTGTACTGGTAACATGGTGCTGGCATCTGCTCAGATTCTGGAGAGGCCTCAGGAAACTTACAATCATAGTGGAAGAGGAAGGGGAAGTAGGCTTATTTTCCATGGCTGGAGCAGGAGCAAGACAGAGTGGGGAGGGGCCACACATGTGTTTTTTTTTTTTTTTGAGACAGAGTCTCACTCTGTCGCCCAGGCTGGAGTGCAGTGGTGCAATCTCAGTTCACTGCAACCTCTGCTTCCCAGGTTCTAGCGATTCTCTTGCTTCAGCCTCCCGAGTAGCTGGGACTACAGGTGCCACACACTTTTAAACAACCAGATCTCGCAAGAATCACTCGCTATCATAAGACAGCATCAAGGGGATGACGCTAACCCAGTCATGAGAACGCTGCCCCCATGATCAAATCACCTCTGACTAGGCCCCACCTCTAACACCAGGGATAACAATTCAACATGAGATTTGGGTGGGGACACAGATCCAAACGATATGAGATGGCAATAGCACCTAGCTTGTTCAGTTGTTGTGAGATTAATGAGAATGTGTGACCAGCACATAGTATCAAGAGGTAGCTCTTACTAAATTAAGGAAAGCCCCAGAATTAAGAGCCAGAGACTTCCCTTCACAACAGTGCTGAGCATCTGCACACAGCACCTCCCAGCCCTGGGTTGGTTCGGCGGTACCTCTCAGTGGCTCCAGCATGACTTAGCATCCCTGAGTCCCTGCTTCTTCCCTGCAACAAAAGGGGACTGTCTTGAGGAACGGGTGGAAGAGCATGCAGAAGAGGCTTCCTGAACTCTAACACACAATACGGGTATTAGTGATTGTTGTTACCTTTTTTTTGTTTTCTTTTTGAGACAGAGTTTCGCTCTTGTTGCCCAGGCTGGAGTGCAATGGCGTGATCTCGGCTCACCACAACCTCCGCCTCCCACGTTCAAGTGATTCTCCTGCCTCAGCCTTCTGAGTAGCTGGGATTACAGGCATGTGCCACCACACTCGGCTACTTTTGTAGTTTTAGTAGAGATGGGGTTTCTCCATGTTGGTCAGGCTGGTCTTGAACGCCTGACCTCAGGTGATCCGCTCGCCTCGGCCTCCCAAAGTGCTGGGATTACAGTTGTAAGCCACCACGACTGGCCTACCTATTCTTATTTATTTCATCAGCAAGCACTCACTGTGTCCCTTCTGTGCTGGAGGCTATGGGAAGTGACAGTGGCCTTGATGGAGACTTGCCCTTGAGGTGGCCCCCTGAGTGTCCTGTGACACCTTCACCTGGGTGGCTTGGCCCTTAGCAGGAGGCTGTAGCAGCATCAGAGTGGGAGGCCCTCTGTCTCCCACCAGCGAGCCCCAGGCTGTTTGCTCACTCTTTTCTATCCTGGGGTTTACCTGCCCAGGCACACTCGGGGGCCCAGGCCATGTTCTCTCCTGTCTGTCGTGAGTCTTGATGAGGGACTTCAGGATAAGCAACTTTTGGTCAGAGGAGCCTTCTGAGTTAGAGCGAGGCACCTGCCCTTCCTCTGCATGAGGAGGGCCGTACCTTGAAGTTTCTGTGCCTTTTGCTGTTCTCTGCACGGCTCATGTGGGGCCTGGGATTCTCACCACCCTAGGTATGGGTGGGAGACAAACTTATAATCAGAAAGACACAGAGCTGGTCCCCAGGGCCAGAGGCCAGGAGTGACAGCTTAGGTGACGTGGGTTACACAGCTCTATGCTCATTCCTTACCTGGACTCAGCCAAGAAAATCGCATTTCACACACACGCGGTTTTATGGCCTCTTGTGATGTTTCCTTGGTGCTTTTGAATATTTAAATTTATATTTTCAATAATTTGTTTTTAACCACTCAAGTAACTGAACCTGCAGTGAGAACCTGCAGTGGCCCCTGGGGTGGGAAAGGAGCTCATGAGCTGACCCATCAGGCTGAGGTCTTGTAGGATCACCTGAGAGGCATTTTGGAGTAATTTCCTCTCCAGCTCTTTTTATTTTTTAAAATAAAAAATGTCCTCTGTTAAGACAGTGACATAAGACAAATGGTACAGAATGCTTGCTGTGAGGACTCATTGATGGATGAATTTAACCCATGTTTATGGAGTGGTGTGTCTGCAGTGCTGGGAACAACAGAGAGGGTGACTTAGTCTCCCTCCTCGAGGGAGGCAGACCCCCAGGGGACTCCCAGAGCCCACCCTTGAAAAGGAGGCGTGAGTTGGTGGGGCTGGGGGGGGGTGCCAGGAGGCTCGGGAGATGGGGCCTGCCCTGCTGGGAAAGTCTCAAAGCTTGTGATCTTTCACAGGAGTGTCAGCAGGTGACTAGACACAGATCGATGGTGTCTTTCCTCACAAAGCTATAGGGACCATGAGAGCCGATCCTCTCATCTCTGGGTGGTTTCACTGGGAGACCCTTCAGAAGACTCTTGGTTATGAACCCCAGTGTCAGCATCCCCAGCTCTCATGGTTCTGTGGTTCTCTGTCAGCCTTCCCTTGACCTTGACTTCTTCTCCTCCCATCTGCCTGGCTTAGGGCCAGGCACATCTCTCGCGTGGGGAAGACAGTGAGAGAGACCCAGCCCCTGGCCCTCTGCTTTTCTCCACGAGGCCTGAGATGGAGGTCGGGACTCCTTTCTGTGTGTTCGCAATCCAAGGTCCTTTTGGGAATTCACCTGTTTGGAAGACGAATCCTACCTCCAGTTTTACCTTTGGGTTTCTCCGCTTGGAGGCCCATGTACGCGGCGAGCTCCGTTCCTAGTTCCCTGGGTGCTGCAGGAGCAGGCCTGGGATCGATCTTTCAAAGAGCCTGCATCGCAGCCAGAGCAGTGTTTTTAAAAAGCCAACTTTACAAGTATTTAAGCAGGAACTAGAGTGGATTTTGTGGCCCCTCTGTGTGGCAGGCTTGGCTGATTCTCTGGGCGGTGGGGTGGCCCTGGCAGCAGCTCAGGTCACAGTCTGTTTTGGCTGCATCCTGTTCTTCCCAGAGAAAAGGCCAAATGTCAGGGGCCCCCTAGATGGCCAGGAAGAGGTCCCGCTACCCAACGGACTAGTCTGACCCTGAGAGAGGCTGAGACTCTGTCATGGGGCTGGAGGCATCCAGGTCAGGGGGCCCACGGAACTGGCGTTTTGTTTAACGCACGTGATGCCTTTCTTTGAGCCTCTCGGTTAGTCCTGACAACATCTGGGTTGAAATACAGATGACGTTTTAGCATAAGCAAGTCCCTGGCCCAGGTGTAGTCACGGTTTGCTGTTGATTCAGTTATGAGACCTCCACTTTGGCCATACAGCCTTCCCTTCTGAGCTGGGATGGCCCCATTGACTTTCAAAGCCAGAGCTGGTAAGAAGAGTTCCTATCTGAGGACACCCCCTTCTCTGGGCCCCCAGATCCTGACACCAAGCCAGGCCGGGCCATTTTCTTGCTGCAGCGTGTGTGTGGGGAGAGTAAGGGCGAATTTCTGTTCCAGAGGCAGCGAAGGGACACAGAGCACAATCCTGGCTGATATTCCCTGGGGTAATGTCCAGGCAGGACGGAGACCGGCCCCTTCCTCTCCTTCCCCTCACACCAGATGACAGTGGCCCTGCAAGACATCGGGGCTGTGGCTGCTCAGGACCCTTCCCTAGCACCCCTGCATCGCAGTGCCTCTAGAATGTCCAGGACGAGATTCTCCTGTGGGCTGCAATGTCTACCCTCATCCCTCTGGGGCTGAGAGAGTTCCTTGCCTTGCAGATTTGTTTTCCACTCAGGATGTATTCCTTGGCCAGGATGGCTTAGGTGTTCTCATTTCTGTCTCTCTTTAAGAGAAAAAGTGGAAAAAGACATCCAAGCACTCTGTTCATGGACCACTTTGCTGCCTGGGGGTCTGCACCTGCCATCCATGTTTCTGGACTGGTAGAAACCAGAGGCAAGTCATTGCTCTGAATTGGTGCCATGGCTGGGAAGGCCAGGGCAGGTGCTCGTGTAGTTGCTCTGTGCAGAGTGATGCCCAGTAGACGTCCATGGAATGAACGAAGAAGCAAAGCATGAACAAGCGATGTTTAATGAGTAGGGAGAAGGGGGTGCCCCTGTGGGGTGTTGGAGTTCCAGGCACAGAATTCAGTGAAGGCCGGGCTCACCTCTGTCAGAGGCAATGTCTGGATGGGCAGATTTGCCAAAGTTCTAGGGTCTAAATGCAGAGGCCAGGGCTTATTAAAATCTGCTCCTCTCCTTAAACAAGCATATTCCAGATGTTATCCTGGTGCCATGGAAGGACGAAAAGTATTTCTGAGAAATCAGACAACTTCCAATGACTAAAGCTATTCTAAAGAATGGTGTGTATACATACATGCACACACGCGCGCACACACACACAGCCTCCTTCTTTACTGTTGGGTGTTTTCAGGCCATTTCTGTGGCTCTGTAGGCTGAATTCTAGACTCCAGTGAAGGATCCGCAGACCTGAGCTCATAGGCTGGCCAGCTACATGTCTGGCTCATCTGAGCTCCTGGAGGGTGCAGCGTCGGGGCCACCACTCGGGTTCCTGGGCTCTCCTTTCCATCCTCACTGGGCTCCTTGGGATCCCCCAGTGCCTTCCTTTCCCATCTCAGGCTGCCACTGCTCCTCTCATTCCTAGATGTTTCTGTCTCCTTGGGCGGGTTTGGGAGAAGGACTCCATTGAAATCCTTGCTTCCTTACTGAACCCAAAAACTCAAGAATGGTTCAGTAGAATAATTTTGTTTGTCAGGAAGGTGGCAGCTGGAAGAGGTGGGGGTAACAAATCTGGGGAAGTTAGAGGAGTTTAAGAAATCTTGGCTAGGCGTAGTGGCTCACACCTATAATCCCAGCACTTTGAGGGGCCAAGGCAGGAGGATCACTTGATCCCAGCAGTTTGAAACCAACCTGGGTGATATACCAAGACCCCGTCTCTACAAAAGATTTTTAAAAATTAGCTGGGCACAATGCATACCTGTAGTCCCAGCTACTTGGGAGGCTGAGGCAGGAGGATCGCTTGAGCACAGGAGGTCGAGGCTGCAGTGAACTATGATCATGCCACTGCACTCCAGCTTGGGCGACACAGCGAGACCCTATCTCAAAACAAAACAAAAAAATGAAGAAGAGCTTATGATATGATCCCCGTTCTAGTACCCTTGTTTCTTAAGTCTTGCTCAAAGGGTGACCTCTTTTCTTCTTAGGGGAACTTCTTACTATTTACGCTTGTAGCAGTCGGGGCAGGAGGGAATCTGGTGTGCTGAAAATAGAATAGAAACAGTGGTATTTACTGAACTTTTTTATTGTGCTGGGCACTTACGCTTCATGCTTTAAAGATATAATAGTATCTAAATCTCACAAAACGCTGAGAATCAGATGCTGTTATTACCCTTGTTTCAGAGAGGAGCAACCTAAGGCTCAGGCCACAGGGCAAATGCGCTGAGAAACCCAGATTTCAGCTCGAGTCACCAACCCCAGGCTGGGCAGCCACCATCGCCGCCCCTAGACCAGGCCCCAGATCCCCTGGGACTTCTGGCGTAACTTTTATGTGCATAACCTACAAGCCCTCGAGTCTTACGTGGCTAATTTGCATAACATGGACCTTAAGCCTGGCGAAATCCTTTTCTAGAGGGTGGTATGAGTGTGCGGCAGCTGCCGTAACAAAGCACCACAGACAGGACGCAAGCAGCAGAAACCAGCCATCCCCCAGCTCCGGAGCCCAGCAGTCCAAGCGCAGGACATCAACAGGGCTGGCTCTCCTGAGGCCTCTCTGCTTGGCGTGCACACGGCATCTTCTTGCCGTGTCCTCACATGGCGTTTCCGCTCTGCACACAGCTCCCTGGTGTCCCCCTGTGTCCTCATCTCCTCTTGTAAGGACACCAGTCCTATCAGATCAGGGCCCACACGAATAGCCTCATTTTAACTCATTTTACCTCCTTAAAGACCCCCGGCTCCAAATACAGCCACATGCCTCAGTGCTGGAGTTAGGGCTTCAACATCCGCATTTCCTGGGGACACGGTTCAGTCCATAACAGTTGAGTCATCTGCTTCACATCAGCGGAGTCCCTTAGGGTGGTCGCTTTTCTGCCCGTACCTGTGTCTTAGACTCCTCGGGAAAAGCACAAGCCTAGAGCTGCCGGCGCGGGTGCCCCGAGGTGCCCACGGCCCTGCCGCCTCTTGTCCCTTCACTTTTCGCTCCACCTGGAGCAGCCGACATTCCCTCCCGATTGCGGAAAGTTTTGAGGCCTCTTGTATAACATAAGAAAAGCCTTCTGCATTGAAATTGTTCAAGAATTGGGTTCCAATTTCCCAGGAGCATGGAAAGTGTTGCCAGGAAAGCAGAGTTGCTGGCGATTTATGTCGGTTTTTCTGACATAACGAAGATTTCCCTTTGTTTTTTGGAACCGACTAGAGCACGCTTGCCAAAAGAGCGTCCTCAGGAGGAGCAGATCATTTTCTCTTGTTCTTTCTCCTTCTTTTTTTATTCCCTCTCAATTTATTTTCAGGTCAGAGCTTCATGAGGTCGCTGAAGCTGTGAAATCTGACAGACTCACCATCTGAGCAAACAGACTGTCCAGGAATGGGTTTCATTTGGCTCACTGAGGAGCGGTGACAGTCTGGGAAAATCCTCGGTCTCTGCATTTTGTCTTTGCCCAAAAGAGTTGGGTTTGGTTTGGCACATGTTAACTGAGCTCCCCATCCACGCCAGGGGTGATGCTGGGTACTGAGTGAGACCCGGTCCTTCCTGGAGCAGAGCGGAGCCACTCACCCTCCAGGTGTGCCCCGTACGACCCCACAGATATGTGTCCACAGGGCGGCTGGTCACTGGCACGCACAGATGCTAGTCCATGGAAACACCGCTGTGGCTTTTGTGAGCTGGTGCCACCCAAGCTTCGAGTTCCCCTGCTGCGCTGGCCTGCGCCATTCTCAGTAGCAGTGTCGGTGCCAGACCACTTGTTAAACACTTTGAATGTCACACCTGGTGGAGGGCACGTGGATGAGAGAGGCTCGGTTGAGTGCCAAGTGTTGGGGAAACCCTTTTGGAGGAGGACAAGACCAGGCCAGATTTTGAGCAGCAGTTCAGCAG
Source organism: Cacajao melanocephalus (assembly GCA_963573385.1). Lineage (NCBI taxonomy): Eukaryota > Metazoa > Chordata > Mammalia > Primates > Pitheciidae > Cacajao > Cacajao melanocephalus. Next base: position 29,370 of record CAUYLG010075341.1, on the reverse strand, counting down.
ACAGGCCAGGGAGGAGTAGGCAGATGGCCACTGCCAGCGGAGGAAACCAGCTGTGCAAAGGTCCTGAGGCAACAGCAGGATGGGTTTGGTGTCGGGGAGGACAGAGGGGGGTGGGGTAGTGGGGAGGGGGGCAGCGCCAGGGTGGAGAGAGGGGCTGGAGTAGAGAGACTGGCAGCAGAGCAGAGGGTGGCGCTGGCAGAGGAGGGAGCTGGGAAGAAGAGTGGGACTTCCGTGGGGCCAGGGTTTGGTGCCAAAGGCCATGAGGAGTGGGCAGAGGGCTTTAATTGGGCAGTGTATGAGGTTCTATTCTATTTTATTCTATCTTTTTGAGACTGAGTTTTGTTCTTTCGCCCAGGCTGGAGTGCAGTGGCACAATCTCAGCTCACTGCAACCTCTGCCTCCCGGGTTCAAGCGATTTTCCTGCCTCAGCCTCCAAAGTAGCTGGGATTACAGATGCCTGCCACCACAGCTGGCTAATTTTTGTATTTTTAGTAGAGACGGGGTTTTGCCATGTTGGCCAGGTTGGTCTTGAACGCCTGACCTTAGGCGATCCACCCGACATGGCCTCCCAAAGTGCTGGGATTACAGATGTGAGCCACCATGCCTGGCAGTCCCATTATTTTTAAAGTATATATATTGATTTATATTCCACCTTCTTCTAGAATGGGCTTAGGTTCCTGAGACATAGCAGATAATAAATATTTGTGTCATGAGTTATATACTTAAGGTAAATTATAAGGAAACATAGATTATAGTCAGCCAATGTAAGTTTTAAATGTAAAAAGTGAGGAAAAAGAAGATGAGGCAGGATCAAAACACTGAATGAGTGGCAAGGAATGGGCTGCTTAGCTGGGGGGTGAGTCTCGAGTGGCCCATGCCAAAAAGGTGGCACAATGGCTGAGCGCCAGAGAGAGGTGTGGAGAAGGGCACTGAGGGCTCATTGGGTCAGGCTCAGGCTCCACCGAGCAGCTGCGCTGCAGGAGGTGTGGGGTGCGGAGCTGTGGGCCCAGGTGGGGGGCTGTGGAAGACGAGGGTTGCAGGACGTTTGTTTACTGCGTCTGCCGCAGCCATGAAGTCCCATAAAGTGGGTGGCTTTACCCAACAGAAATGCACTCTCTCACAGTTCCCTTGACTCGACCTCCACATCCAGGTGCTGGCAAGGCCAGGCTCCCTCTGAGGCTCTGGACGGTCCTCCTCACCCCCTCCTAGCGCCTGCTGTTCTCTGACCTGCCGCTGCTTCACTCCCATCTCTGCTCCATCCTCACGCGGCCTCCCCCCACCCCGACCCATGCGTCTCTGCTTTCAGTGGCCTTCTCACACTGGACTAGGGCCCACCCTGCTCCATTATGATGTCACCTTGATGACATCTGCAAAGCTCCTATTTCCAAATAAGGGCACCCACATGGGTGCAGGGCTTAGGACTTCAACGTGTGTCTTCGTGGGGGACATGTTCAACCCCCAGTAGCAGGTCAAATCTGATCTGGAATTCCTAGTGGAAAGACAGTGAAAGGGACGACTCCTTGGCAACACCTCGCAGACCCGTCAGCGTGCTGAGGTGCTGATTCCCAGAGGGAAATGTCATCTGCAGCGCTTCGCTTGCTCGTTTGACCAGGACACCACCCCATCCCCCTGCCCTTTATCTTGGTGGAGGATTTCTGGAGAGAATGTTCCAGGGAGCACAGCTTGGGAAACACTAGTTTAGCTGCATGGCAGATCGGAGGCAGCGCGGACTACCTTTTAGACAGAACTTTCCAACTCTTGAAATGAAAGATTTCTTCTTAAGAAAATAGTGGTATCTCCTTCCTTACAACTTCCCTGGCTCTGCCCTCTGCTTTTGGTCTTAAAGCTATTTTAGATCTGAAATACCTTCCCTGGACCTACCATTTAAATTTGGACTTAGATTATTTGACATTTTCTTCTTATAAAAGCCAGCAAGTTGTAGCTACACAGTGGGAGCAAGTTCAACAGCCACACTTTTCTGGGCACTGGCTGTCCGATCAGCATCCTGCCAGGGATGCTGGGAACACAATGGTGAATAAGTCGGAGACATTTCCTGTCTCCTGCAGTTTCTGTTTTGTTGGGGGAGTGAGAAAAATAAATCAACGTACTACTCTGCTCAGGCTGCTGTGACAAAATACCGTAGACTGGGTGGCTTTGATGGAAGACACTGACTTCTCACAGTTCTGGAGGCTGGGAAGTCCAACATTAAGGCACTGGCAGATTTGATTCCTGATGATGGCTCTGGCTTGGCTACCAGGTGGCTGCCTTCTCATATGGTGAAAGCCTTCGCCTTCACCTTCTCCTCTTCTCCCCTTCCCTCCTCCTCCTCCTTCTTCTCCCCCTCTTCCCCCTCCTTCTTTCATCCTCCTCTTCACTCTTCCTCCTTTTTTCCTCCTCCTCTTCCCTCCTCCTCCTTTTTCTCCTCCTCTTCTTCCCTTTCCCCTCTTCCTCTTCCTGCTTCTCCTTCCTCTTGTTCTCTTCTTCCTCTTCTTGTTCTTCCTCTCTCTCTCTCTCTCTCTCTCTCTCTCTCTCTTTCTCTCTCTTCTTATAAAGCCACTAATATAATCACAAGGACTCCTACCGTCATGACCTCATCTCATATTAATTCTCTCCTGAAGATCCCATTTCCAGATACCATCGCAATGGGGGTTGGGGTTTCAACCTGTTAATTTTGGGGAAACACAATTCAGTCCATAGCAGTCAGTAAATAGATAACAAAGCGAATTTCCCTGGTGGGAAGCACTGCAGAGGAAGAGGTGCTGGGAGGAGGGTGATGGTTGGGGAGGGAGGGGGAACTCCCTGAGGAGGCAGTAATTTAAGCTGAGATGGGAAGGAAGAGAGGAAGGTGCCAGTGGAGGGCCAGGAAAGGGGGATTTTGGGTGAAGAGAACAGTGACAGCAAACAGATGGGGAAGAGTGAAGTGTGTCCCGGGACTGAAGGAGGCGGGGGGTTGGAGTCCAGAGACTGCAGAGGAGGCTGGTACTATAGGGTGGAGGTGGCAGGAGCCCCATTTGGGGCATGGCGGGGGATGTAGGAGGACAGAGGGGTCCACGGATGGATTCTGAGGTACTTCTATTCTAGGGGCTGGTTGGGTGACTCCTGCTAGTGTCCAGGCAAGACGTGGCAGCCACTTAGATGGGGGTCTGGGAGGGGAGAAGAAGAGAAGTGGACAGCTTGGGGATGTCCCTTGGAGTTAGAACCAACCAAGTTTGTAGGTTTTCAGCTTGAGTACCTAGGACACTAGCAGTACTGTGTACCGAGAAGGCAAAGCCGGGTGAGAAATGGGTTTGAGGAGGCACATAAAATCTCTGTTGGACATGCTACATGTGGGATGCTCATTCTACGTCCAAACGGGGAGGACACATAGGTCGGCAGATCCCAGGCCAGGAGCCCCCAGAAGGACCTAGGCTTGAGACCTGAGTTTGTAAGTCATCAGTAACATCTAGCAGGGCTCAGGCACTTAGAGGGCAGCGGAAGGAGGAGGAGATGGTGATGGGGCAGAGACGAGAGAAGGAGAAACCAAGGAAGGAAGATGGAGGGCCCATGCTTTTTCCCAGAGGGCCTGGCCACTGAGGAGGCGAGGTAAGAGAATGGCGTCATTGGATTCGGTGACCTAGGGGTTGAGAGTGGTCGGCGGGAAGTTTTCTAGTGAATATGGAGGAGATGAAAGGAATGGGGATGGGAGTGGAGGAAGGAGAGAGGGCTGGAGGGAGAAAGGAAGAGAAACTAATTTCAACTGATCAACTATGCAGAAGGAAAGCAACTTTAGGAGTGAGGCCCTGGAAAAGGGGAAGGAGGTGGGATCCAGGGCCCAGCTGGAGGGATTCTACTTGGAGCAGGCGGGGTGCTTGTTCCATGGCTGTAGGAGGGAAGAGAGGAGAAAGGTGCACCTCATTGCTGGAGTCCGTGTCGGTTGATTGGGAGAATCCAGGAAAGGGAGATAGGTTGGCGGATAGGTGGAAGCCCTAGGTCACAACATCTGACCACGGAAAAGACCAATCAAGAAAATAATTATTTTTCTTTCAACCTGGTAAAATATTTTTCTCTGTCAAAGAGCAGGTGGCCTTTAAGGTATGTTTATCGATATCCATTCCCCTACATTTTGAAAGAGTAAAGCAGCCTTCAGACTGGGCGCGAAATGGAGAAGGACGCAGCACTGAGTTAACCTCCACTGTGCCATTTGCACTGGCTGACAGCAGCCGAGTCTCGGGCACCCTGAGCAAGCGTGAGGCGGGAGACGAGACCTGCTGGTGTTTACACCAGAACTGACCGGCAAGTGGGAGGGGCTGAGCCTAGGATCTGGGGACACTTGACCTTATACCTGTGTATGTCCTGACTGCTTGCTTCCAGTTCAGCCCCTCTTATCTGAGACCACCCTCTCCCGAGGTCTTCTGTCTCCGCCCTTTCATGCTCTACACATCATCTCCCCCATTCTAGTGATATCTTCTTCTTCTCCCAGGGGTGACAGCATCACAGGTGCATCCCTGGCTCCTGGGGCTGCAGCTGCTGGCCCTGTCCTGTGGCTAGGGCCTTCCCACCCTCAGCGTCTCATCTTAGGTGGGCTGGCTCTCTACCACCCCAGGGTCCACGGTGTGGGTGGGACAAGACACACACACTTGTGATTGATAAACAGGGTGGGTCATTTAAAGAAGTCAAGACAGATTACTTTCTGGTCTCTGGTCAACACTGACTTAGATCTAAGAAAATCTGTAGATCAGATTTTACTGCTTTCAAGATAAACGTGCTGACATTTTCGACCCAGAGCATCAGTAACCTCTGAGAATGAAATGACTCCCCCATTTCCCATGTTCTGGATGGATTTGGTAGACCTTGCATCAGGCTGCAAAGTGCAGGAAGTTCAAGCTGACTCCTTGCTTAAAGAGAAAACATTAAATATTCAATGTCCATTTGTCTGTTAAGTAAACAGTTGCATTCTTTCAGAAGTCCTGATGATAGGCTGGGCGTGGTGGCTCATGCCTGTAATCCCAGCACTTTGGGAGGCCGAGGCAGGTGGATCATGAGGTCAAGAGATGGAGACCATCCTGGCCAACATGGTGAAACCCCATCTCTTCTAAAAATACAAAAATTAGCTGGTCATGGTGGCATGCACCGGTAGTCCCAGCTACTTGGGAGGCTGAGGCAGGAGAATCTCTTAAACACAGGAGGCGGAAGTTGCTGTGAGCAGAGATCATGCCGCTGCACTCCAGCTCCGTCTCAAAAAGAAAAGTCCTGTTGCTAACAACATCTGTGACATGGGACAGTCAGCTTCCCTCATGGCTGCATTAACTCTGCGTTCAGGGCCTGGACTTTTCCTGAATAATAGGTACAGTCAAGAGAAGGAAAGTTTTACTTCCTTGCTGGGCTAAATTGTCATCTGGGAAGTATCTTAGGCTCAGTTTAGAGGAATATAGCATTGTCCTTTACCCAGGTGATTGTATTTGCTGTTTTACGTTGGTTGGATTAGATCAAGGCAGGACATTTGTTATCGCTGACTCTCAGCCTAGAAGTAGCATCTGATTTGTAAACAGTTGACTCTTGCTGGATGGGCACGTAAACTAGGTGTCATGTTATTAAGATGTGGTGAAGGGTAAGACACCTTCCCTGTGCTTGTAATGCTCCAGCCTCCACACGGGGCACCCCCTTACCTGTAGCACCATCTCATCAGAAGTTGGTTCGAGTGCTGGGAATTGGAGCAAAGGGAGGGAGGTTGTTGGAAGGGCTGGTAAATCCATAGCATGGAAAAGGTTGAGGAGTTATCTCTGCTTCCTGGAGACAAAGGCCTCTCCTGGGGCTGGGAAGTTCCTGTCTCTTGTCCTCAAGGTGTATGTCTTCCCTGGAAGGTGCTAGACAAATAGGGTTCCTCTGACTCCTTGGGAAGTTTCCTGTCTTTGAGCATCGTCTGTCTTTAAACAGGCTTCAGTGCAACCAACGAGGTTCTTGCTTGCTGAATTCTTCTTGTCCTGCTTCTCTGAGATCTGAGGGGGGTTTGAATGATCTTGAATCTATTCCCAGCCAGCCTCCTGGTTTCATTCCAGCCTTCATTCATTCAGCAGATATTTGAGTATCTACTCATGCCAGGCACCATGCTCCTTGCAAAACACACAGCAAAAAACAAGATCGATTAAGTTCCTTGGTTTTATTGTGTGTCTATTTTTTTTTTTTTTTTTTAGATGGAGTTTCGCTCTTTTTGCCCAGGCTGGAGAGCAATTGTGCCATCTTGGCTCACCGCAACCTCCGCTTCCCGGGTTCAAGCGATTCTCCTGCCTCAGTCTCCCGAGTAGCTGGGATTACATGCGCCCACCACCACACCTGGCTAATTTTGTATTTTTAGTAGAGACAGGGTTTCTCCACATTGGTCAGGCTGGTCTCAAACTCCCGACCTCAGGTGATCTGCCTGCCTCAACCTCCCAAAGTGCTGGGATTACAGGTGTGAGCCACTGCGCCAGGCCTCAACATCATAATTCTTAAGCAGAGCTCTGTGTGTCTTTTTGTGTGTGTGTGTGTTTTGTCTATTTTATTGTGTGTCTATTTTGTGTGTGTTTTTCTAGTTTAACCCAGAACACACTTGTGATTGATAAACAGGGTGTGAGAGGGCATGTCTCAGGCCAGTGTTTCTAGGCAAGGGCAACTTTTGATGGTTTCCCCAATAGCTTTCCCCTCTTATTTCTTTCCAATGGGACCTTGATTGTGTTCAGATGTTGGTGGCCAGATTCTTTGGGGGAATGCCAGGGTTCTCTCCACTCCCAGGGGATAAACCTAGATCTGTCGAAGCCCATCATTGCCAGTGATTGGTTTAGGGCCGGCCTGTAACTCAGTTATTGTCAGCGAGATGGGTAGGCATTTCTAGGCCAATTTCCTGGCCCTTAAAAAAAAGGGTGTATGATTTCTGTCTTCTGGACTTTGGAGAATGTGACGGTTGTGGGAGGCCGCTACGATTACCTTGCAGCCATGTGGGTCCAGCCCAAGGTCACAGCATGGCTGACCCTAAAGAAGGGACCCAGGTGACATCAGCCCTACCTCCAAACTTTTTGCGACATGAGATGATACATTTTCCTTCCTTTTTAAGGTAGTTCAGGTTGGATTTTCTGTAATTGTGCAACCCAAAGTATCCTCCTTGAAAGTAAAAGACATCTGGCCTCATGTTCATGCCCGTGGTGTGGCTGCTTTAGCCTTGCTCCAGGCTCCTTGTCTTGTGCCCAGTTTTGTACACAAGTTCATTCTTTTCTAAATGGCCAGATGCTTGGATTTCCTCTTCCACCACCTGTCTCCAGCACAGCACTGAGCCTAATATCTTGCATGTTGTAGGCTATCAATAAATGCTTATTGAGTTGAATTTGAGTTTTAAGGACATGAGTTTAAATTTAGTGACTACCCATGGGCTTCTGAGAAACTATTGAAAGCCAATCTGTGGCCCAAAGAGAGGATAGGCTGATCAAGGCATGTACTGTTGGGTCAGGCAGACGGCAATGGGGATAAACGTGCCCCACGTGAGGTGCCAGAGAAAATCCATCATGCATCCCGAGCTCTGTTTTTTATTGAAAAATCCATTTATAAATAATCTGGGCAAATAAAGTAAAAGGCACTTTACTGGGATTCAGAAAAATTCATGGCTACTGAACATCCGGCCAGTCCAGCTCCCAGCTCCCAATTAGCCCATGCCAGGGCCTCTCTCAGTGGCAGGGGCCCTGCCAGCCACTCCAAGGGGTGCCCTGGGACTATGAGTCATTTTCTTATTTCTTGGCATGCTGGGCGTGAAATCTTCTTTCTCTTTCTTTTTACATGGTAGCACTTACGGGGTGCTTTGGCCAGGCAGATTTATCGACGTGTTTTTTGTGCAGATAATTGACAGCGGAGCAGGAAGACAGACTCCTCTAGGTTGCTCCCTCTCTCTGTTCACTCGCTTGCTTCAGAACCCAGGGATGGTGGGAGGAATGGCCCAGCTGGACGCAGGCCTGGCCTCCGCGTAGCTGGTGAGCAGGAAAGGTGTGTTTCCCTATTCCGGCAATGCCTTTGTTTTATGATTGTTCCCTTAACCCAAAGGCAACTGGGAAAGATTGTCATCCTTCTCCACGAAGAGGCCACTGTCATTTAGTGAGTACCTACTGCATGCCACACGCTAAGCAGAAGGCGACTGACGCTTCATCTCACCTAGCTAGCCCTTACAGAGACCCTCCAAGGACAAATATGAGACTCAGAGATGTTAGCTGACTTGCCCAGGGTCATACAGCTTGTGAATGGTGGAATCAGAATTAGAAATGCAGTTTTATTTTTGAAGCCTCACCTCACCTCCTTCTATCAGAATCACAGTGGTCACATTTTCCAAACCGAAAATTAGATGCAGATGACCTGGCATGGGGTCACATGGCAATCAGTAGTTGTTGAGGGAATAAACACATGAATTAGGCCAAGGGTCAGCCCGGATAGGGCTTTTGTCAGTGAAGCGTTTTGGCCATCTGGTCCCAGGGACCACCAGGTCTGTCTGCCTCTCTGTAGGGTGGGCTGTGGGTGGTGGGGTGCCTGTGAGGGGAGCAGAACAAGAAAGCCTGGTCAGCAGGTTCTGGGGTGCTGTGGCCTCTGAGCGTTGAATGGGAACAGGGGACTGGCAGAGGGGCTGGTAGCAGGAAGCAGGGTAGGGCTTGTGTGTGGCTGCTAACTGGGTTCATTTGCCAAATCAGCAAAGTCTGAAGCTGAGACTCCAGACTTACCCAGGGCCTAGCTTGGGAAAATATTAGGCAGTACAAAATAAAATTAAACGGTCTAAACCACAGGCCCATATTGCACCTATATTTTAGAAAGCATCGTGCAGCTGAAACTTGGCCCGGCACCAGCGTGAGGCCATCTTGGTTAATGAGAGTCCTGCGCCTGCTACTCCTTGCCGCGGCCTCCTGGGCTGGGGATGCGCAGGTCCTCGGGTGAGCCCCGGCTCCCAAGGAAGGACGCACCCTTTGCTCTCCGGAGCAGGGAGGGCTCTTCTGAGAGGCGGGGCCTGGAAGTGTCCGGAGCCGCCAGCCTCAGGGGCTGCCCTGGTCTCTCCTTTCCTCTGCCCACGCAAAGAACAGCAGCATCAGCGCAGAGCAGATGAAGCGGGGGGAGGTGCCTAGAGGGCTCCGAGGGCGCCCCGACATCGCAGGAGGCGCGGATACCGTCCTGCACTTTCTGGACTTTCGGGGGAACTCATGAAAGAGCCCGACTATGCAGCAGCCGCGCCTGCTTTTATTTCAGCTTGGACACTGATTCACGTTGGGTCCCGTAGTACATCATTTTTCATTCAGTGACTTGTTTTTCCTCACTTGAAAAATGGGCGTGATCGTGGCGGTCGCCGTCGTCTCCCCGCAGCGAGGGAGTGAGGCTCTGCGGTGATTTCCTTCCAAAGTCGAAAGCTCCTCTGACTCTGCACAACCTTTTGAGCACGAGCTTTTCTCTCATCGCGATGACGCCTGTTGCCCCCTAGTGGTCACCGGCAAAGGGAGTGGTTGAGCCGACGATCCCAGGTTGCAACTCAGACCCAGGCCTGACCCTGAACCCAGGTCTTCCTGCTGGCTCCGAGGCGTTATCCCTGTGGGTAATAGGGAGGGGACCAGAGAGGGAGTCCTCCCAGTCGCCTCCACCAGGCCGCCCTCTAGCTTGTCAAACTGTCGCCAGCGGTGTCTTCTCTGCATGGAAATTGTGTATGAATGTTAAGTCTAGAAAAATCACTCAGGCAAGGTAAAGACTTGGTAAATCACTTGCCTTGGTGCAGGGGACTGAATAGCAGATGTGCTTTTTCTGGCGCTGAAGCTCCTAGGGGAAGTGAGCTTTGGAAGAGAAGCACTGACTTGTGTGTGTTTTGGGGCAAGTGGAAGTTTAAAGACGTACAGTCAGGGGGCTCGCTTGGGCTGCGCTTGGAGGCACAGAGGCTGGCTGAGCATGAGAGGCAGCGTGCCAGTCAGGGCCGGCAACCGACGGCTTGCTTAGGAGTATGACCTGGAGCGAGCCTCCCCCTCCTCCTCCTCCCCTCCTCCAACAAGGTCATCAGTGACAAATGCGCAGGAGATGGTGAAGGTGGATTGGGGAGGATTTGGACGTGTTTCTTCCGACCTTGATGGGGCCATGTCCCCTCTATTTGTAATCTTGAGCTAGAACAACTGACAAATGGCCTGATAGGAGACAAAAGCAAACAATAGACTCACTTGAAAGATACAGTGAATAGAATTTAATTGAATTTTTTTTTTTTGGTGCAGACATTGATTTGACCCTGTAAGATGTATGGAGTAAATCATTAGGGGAATTAATATATATTAAAATGTAGTTTATTATCATGAAACTTTTATTGTGCTTGTAGTTGTGTTTTTAATTATTATTTTAATGACTTTCTGTATTTCAAATCGTGATAAATCTATTCTATTTTTAAAAAATAAATGGACTATAGTTTTACAAGGTGATGTGCAGTGCAGAGCTGTTGATGAGTATTGCTCCTTCATTAATGAGAACGAATAGATTAGAAAGACTAAAAATGGACCGATTTACACACTTAAAAAAAGCCAATTAATATCTAACCATTAAACACAAATGTTATAGATTAGTCTTACTATCTTATCTATTCTCTGGGCTCCGATTGGATCATTCAGAGATTGACTCTTTAAACTAAATAAGTGAAGGAGGCTCTAAAAGTGGAAATGCCTGGGACCAATTAAAACAAAGGATTTGGGCCATAATGTGCTGAAAATACCCATGCCTCCCTGCCTGGGGGACCATTATCAAAATGAGCAAAGAGGATGGAGGTGTTTGTCCAAGCTATCTTTGAGGGATGAAGCAGAGGCTGTTGGCTCTGCTGGTAGGATCAGGGTTTTGGGTGATTTTCCCAGTGATGAAGATGGACTCATGCTGGCTTTTCTGCATTGCATCTCCTGAGCCTCCTTGGAATCAAGGGCAAATCCTTGTTCTACGCTTTATGGGGCTTTGTGGCTACCCCACTCTATGTGGAAATCAGCCCTATGACGACTCTCAATGCTGACCCTTCCCAGCTGAGCTAAATGACGTGGTTTTACTGTCATGACCATATGTCCTCAGTTTGCCATTTCAAACGTCTTATTTCAGATACTTGGTTCCATTAGCCACATGGGGGCTTATACCATCTTCCTCCCCGGCTGTGTGCTGGTTGGGTATTTCTGACTTTGGAGGTTGTCAGGCAACATGTCTTGGCAGCCAGAGGCAGGGGAGTGTGGATGTGAGCTGTGTGGGCTCCCGAGGCGCAGTCCCAAATCTGAAACCTGGCACCAGAATTTATTGTGTGACCTTACACAGGTTTATTTGTTCATTCATTCATTTATCCATTCATTCATTTCTTCATTCAATATTTGTGAAATCTGGGTGCTGTTCTAGGGATTGGAGATATAGCAGGGATCAAAATGGAGGAGAATCTCTGCATTCCAGTGGGGGTGGGGTGAGGCCTGGAGAAGGGCATTCAGCAAACAGTGTAGCAAAATGCAGAGTACACTGCAGAACATCGGGCGGGACTGTCAGCTGTGGAGAAAAAAGAAAGTGGGATAGAGGGCCAGCCAGTGTGTCAGCGGATGCTGCTGTTTCACAGGGTGGTTAGGGAGGCCTTACCCAGAAGGGGGCATTTGAGCTGTGACCCAGAGGAAGTGAGGGAGTGAGCCAAGTAGGATTCCGAGGGAAGAGTTTCTTCTAGGCACAGGGAATGCAGGTGCAGAGGCCCCGAGGCAGGAGCCTGCTGTCTGTTCAGGTAGTAGCAAGGGGACCATGTGGCTGGGTGGAAGGAGTAGATCAGAGAAATTACCGAGAAATCATGGGGGCCAGATCATGTAGGGCAGATAGGTTATGGGGAGGACCTTGGCTTTGACTTTGGGTGAGATAGGGGCTCTTTTAAAGGATCTCCCTGGATAGTGTGAAGGAGCAAGAGTATAGACAGGGAAAGCTGAAAGACAGATGCCATCTTCCAGATAGGAGGAGGTGCTGGTGGCTTGAACCAAGGGGGCAGCGATTAAGATGGGAGAAGTGTTGGATTTTGGCCATATTTTGAAGGTAGAGTGAACAGATTTGTTTCTAATGTTTCAGAAGGAAAGGTGACAAGGAGGACTCAGATGTCTAGCCAGAGCCACTAGCAGGGTGGTACTGTCATCTACTGAGACAGGGGAAGCTACAGAAAGAGAAGGGGTGTGGGTGTGGTGGTGGTGAATCAAGGATTCACGTGTGAAGTGTGTAACGTTTAAGATCCTACAAGATATTTGGATGGAACTGTTTAATAGGCAGCTGGATCTAGGAGCCTGGAGTTCATGGGGAGACGTTCAGGCTGAAAATGTAAATCTTCGGGTAGTCAGTGCAGAGACGATGTTTAAAGCTCTGAATCTGGGTGAGATGACTGGGGAGGGAGTGGAGATGGTGAATTAGGCCCAGGGGAGGAGATCTGGGGCAGTCTGCTGTGTAGAGGGCAGGAGGATGAGGAAGAATCAGCAAAGGAATCTGAGAAGCAACAGCCAGAGAGAGCAGAAAGTCCAGAGAGAGTGGGCGTGTTAGAGGCTAAGCGAAGCGGATGTTTCGATGGGGAGGGAGGGTTATCAAAAGATGCTGGCAGGGCAAGTAAAATTAAGATTAAGAATTCTCCACTGGCTTTGGCAATGTGGAAGTCATTGATGGCCTTGACAACAGTTGTCTTGATGGAATAGTGGAGGTAAAAATCGGATCGGAGTGGGCTTGGGAGAGAATGGAAGGTGAGAACTTGAAGGCAGCCAGTATAAACACTGCAAAGGAAGTTTGCTTTGAAGGGGAGTATAAGAATGGGATAGTAACATGAGTTAACTCTTAAAACTCTATTTCCTGATCTGTAGAATGGGGACACAGATGACACCTCTATCATAGAGTTACTGGGATGATTAAATGAGATGCTGCTGGAAACTCAGTGCTCAACACATTGTAAGGGCTTAAGAAGTTTGCCAGTGCTGAGTGCAGCCTGTCTGACTGAGGAGTGGCCAGGAGGACCTACCCTGGTGTTTCTGTATCCTGGGGGTTTTGGAAGGTAATCTCTGTTACTCTGCCCTCCTGGGGTTAGAAGGAAATCAAAAGTTTGGGTAAATTCCCCATTTTTGGCAGTTGTAAAATGACAGAAAGATCAGAAAGTCAGAAATACCACATTTCCTGCTAAGTGGTGGCTTATCTCTATGACTGTGCAAATGAAGCCCGCTGCTTCGCTCCTTCCTGTATTCGGTTTTATTGCCTGCCTTGCAGAATGGCACATTTCAAGATGAAAGCCATTTTGACTTTGAGTTACAGTCTTTGAAGTATAGGGTTTTTTTTTCCTAATTATAAAAACACATGCTAATTGTAGAAAAATAGGAAAATAGAAGAAAATGTGCAGAAAAGAAATTTATCTGAGGCCTCCTACCCAAATCCAACTGCTGTTAATGTTTTAGTGAATTTTCTTCCAATACTTTTATGAACTCTTTAAAAACACATTTGAGATAATACTGTTATAGAGTGTTGTATCTTGCTTTTTCTCCTCAACATTGTTATTGGAAGCATTAAATTCTTCATTAATTTTTTAATGGCTGGGTACCATGGAATCTTTACATTTTCCGTCTCAACTTATATCCAAGTGAAACAGTAGGAATAGTTAACCCTTTTATAGCATTCACTGGGTTCCAGGCCCTGTTTTAAGTACTATACCTAAATTAGCTCATTTAATCCTCATAACCACCTTCTCACGTAGGAAAGGTCATTATTTCCAGTTTACAGTTAAAACCTTTAATATGAGTTAAAGCCCTACATTGAGTGTGGGGACCAAGGATGAAAGGACAGACACCCTTTAGCAGACAGTCTTGCCTCCCATTGAAGGCCTCTGGTGAGCTGGCATGTGGTCATGTTCTTCTTGAAACCCCGTGGAGCTGGAAGTAACTCTGGAGACATGCCTCCTACATCAACTTTTCAGGAAAAAAGATCCAAACAATTTTGGTAACTGTTATGTAAAAACAACAACAACCTATTCCTATCTTTCCCCTCACAGTCTCTTGGTGGTCGTCATTCTCTATTTGTTTCTCTTGATTTACATCTTGTATTCTCCGCTACCACTGCCTCTTGGTCAAAATGTTGGTCATAATTCCTGCAAAAAGGATCATAAGTCTTCAGTGTCCAGGGATGGAAAGAAAAAACTGTGCCATAGAGCAGTGATTTGCCAAAATTATATCCGTAACAAGTTGCCAGAAATGTATTTTATGTTATGACCCAGAACACATATATGTATATTCATTTATGATGATGATATCTGAACAGAAGTTTCAGGAAACAGTGTTACGTATGGTGAACTCTGATATTTTTCACTCCACTCCATTCCATTTGATTAAAACAATACCAATCCCTACCTTAAATTGATTTCAGGACTCACTGGTTACGACAAATTGCAGCAGTAAAATTGCTGCCCTGGACCGCAGTATTGGTTCAGGACCAAGGACAGCAGCCCACCTCTCCCTTCCCGGAAGTCTTCCTATGTTGTCCTTTCCCTGCTGTCACAGTTTGGTTCCTTGTTCTGACTTCTCCAGGCTGTGTTGACCTGGCTCTTCTTTGACTTCCCATGGTGTACTTTACATCACAGTGATTTTTTTTTTTTTTTTTTGAGATGGAGTCTTGCTGTGTCACCCAGGCTGGAGTGCAGTGTTGCTATCTCAGCTCACTGAAACCTCCACCTCCCAGGTTCAAGCAATTCTTGTGTCTCAGCCTCCCGAGTAGTTGGGATTACAGCTGCCATCACCACGCCAAGCTAATTTTTGTATTTTTAATAGAGACAGCGTTTTGCCATCTTGGTCAGGCTGGTCTCGAACTTCTAACCTCAGGTGATCCACTCACCTCGGCCTCCCAAAGTGCTAGGATTACAGGTGTGAGCCACCACATCTGGCCCAATATCAGTGATTTTAGACCCTAAGTTAGGTGCCTGGCCTTCCTAGATCATAAGCTTCTTGGAGAGAAGACCTAGGTTTTCACCATGGCTTATATTCCCTTTAATGCTTGACCCAGATCTCCAAGGAATTAGTGGAACTTCAAAGATGAGGATAAGGATCTCGCATCAGGGTTCCTCCCCTGGGAGTGTGGCTGGCTGCAGATCTGCTGGGGCTGACTTTGCAGACTGTCATCACATTGGACAAGAAGGGCCTCCCTTTATCGGAACCTCTTTCTTTTTTACATGACTAGAAGAAAATTGAGTCCTTCTCCTCTTGATATTGCTCCGTTGTAACCCTTTGAAAAGCAAGCTCCCTTTTTATAGCTTTGACATTATGTGCATCACCGCATCACAAGGTTTTCAGGAAGATATATTTGATTGTGTTTTTTCCCTGCAGCCCATGCTGCTCTTCAGGTGACACAATCACAATATGAGCTTTTGCACTCCTTATCTTTCATCTTACTCCTTGATAACATCAAGGAGCAAGAGAAGAGGAATAAGACATCTCTTCTCTTCTTTCTAATAAAATCTGAGATTCTAAGGATAGAGCCCATCTGGTCAAAGGGAAGACTGATATAGACTTATCAGCGGTCTGTTTTTTTTTTGACACATCCACGATTTTTAGTTTGAACTAAGTCCTCACGTGGACCTAGGCTCATGTCTTTGGGAATGGGGCACTGGCGTGATTGATTAATAATATCTGAGTGTTGGAGCCCAGTCCCTTTCTGCTTTCCCAAAGGGATCCTTGCTGTGGCAACACAGTGGTGGGCCTTCTGAGTTATGTGTCAGCCAGGAGGCCTGTGTTCATGCATATGTTAAGGTCTTCCGAGACCAGACTTCACTCCTCTTCAAAGCAGGGTAGAACAATTACCTCTGTAAAATTCATGAATTCTCCTCCTGTTTACTCTTCAGTTCCAGAAGCTCAAAGCTGGGGTGCTTGTTTGTCATGTGGGATTCATGATCACAGGTGTTAGCAAATAGAGGTGGTGACTAATCTGAACTTGTCTTATGAAGGCGGGTTATGAAATCCAAACACTATTGAAATCCAAACACCTTTCATCTATTAATGGCCACCAGTGGCCTATAATCAAGTCACACTCTGTTAGCTACACAATTAACTTGTTTGTTTGAAGTGTGAATTAAGGATTTGAGGCATTTGCTAATGAATCTTACTTGCTCCCTACTTTGGCTGAAATCCCTGTGTTTTCCAAATGCAGGCAGTTCTGGAATTTAAGGAAAGATTTTTTTTTGGACCCTATTTTTCTCCCTGTGTGAAAGAAGCTTCTGTTTTGCTTTTGCACAGATGGAAAGAAGCAGGCTCTCACACCCTCCTTCCCCACTGGACTCTGTCTTGATTTC
Source organism: Cacajao melanocephalus (assembly GCA_963573385.1). NCBI lineage: Eukaryota > Metazoa > Chordata > Mammalia > Primates > Pitheciidae > Cacajao > Cacajao melanocephalus. Next base: position 13,085 of record CAUYLG010075341.1, on the reverse strand, counting down.
ATTCTCAGTTTTGTAACTTGTGGAAAGTGCCTCCCCGCTTGCTGCAGTTCTAATGACTCTCTCTGCTTGAGTGTTGTACCCCTTCTATGGGAGCAGAGGGGAGTGGTGGAGTCTCCCCCTTTGCCAGCCTCCTTTGATTCTCTCTTTGTTTGTGACTCTCCTTTGGAACGAGTTTCTTTTGTAGATAATGGGATTCCATTATGGGGTGTTAGGGCTTCTCTGGAGCTGTCGGCTGTGAGGGAAGATAGGAGGTTTTGATCAATGGTTTCTGCTTGTATCTTGGATGTGTTAATTTTAAGATGGCTTGCTTCTGTTTTTATTAGTTTTATTGGATTTGTGCTGGGGGAAGGGTTAGGATGAGCGTTGGTGTTTGTTCTGCAAGGAAAAGTGGTTGCTTGGGGTTAGGTGGCTCTGCTGTACTCGGAGGCTGGAGTGAGGCAAAATGCCCACTTCTGCTCTGTTCCTGTAGGCACCAGAGCTGCTGTCTGCTACCATCAAAGCCTTTTCTGACTTCTTTGAGTGACTTACGACCCATTTCCAAAGGGCTGTATTGGTTAATGTTCTAAAGCAGAGGTGTTAGTGGAGCTTTTCAGCATTGTGGGTGGGGTTATTTATGGGTGGAAAGAGCACACACATGCACACACACACACACAGATATAAATTCGTGATTTATTTAGCCATGGATTCAGAATTTGTCTCAAAGGGACGTGGCTACACAAGGACCAAGTGGATGCAGCATATTTTTGCATAGCTTATCCCTTGTCCTTAGTTCTTAATGGGAGTTGGCAGTGTGTGGCTGTCAGTGACACTTTCTATGCACATAGAATCCTGCCAAGGTTGAAGAAGAAGCCAAATTTTTGCAACACTACTTCTGTTTTATATTCAGGTTTATATCACTGTTCTGGAAGGACTTATAACAACAATCTGTGCTCTTTTAGGCTCTTCTGATTCTTGAACTGAACCTTCAGATCAGCAAGTCTACATCTTCATCTGAGGGTAGAGGTGAAGGGGAGTGGGTAGTAAAGAAGGCAGAATCAGTATTAAGTGGTCTTCAAACACTATCTCTCCCTCCCACTTTTTGATATTTCAGAAAGTCTGTATCCCCATAGGCTTATGATAGCCTATCTCTGAGACAACACTGGCACCCTCAAAGTTTTAACCCAGTTTTTTTAGGCTGGCTACATCCTCATCCAATGATTGCTGACCTCTCAAAGAATAAAATAAAAGTCTAAAAACTTATAATGAGACTTTTGCTACTGGCTGTGATGGAATAACTAGGACTAGATTCATCCTCTTGCTACAAACAATTATAAAACTGGATAAAACCTGTGAAATAAATATTTTCAGTTATTAGATGATAGAGCAGGACTGTGGTTTTTAAGAGAAGACTGTAAACCCTACAGTCACTTTGTATTTCTGCATGGAGGCATTTCAAGGCTGTATCTTCAGGGAGGTATTCCGAGAAGAGTACAGTGACCTTGTTGAGCTGAGGAGACAGATAGCAGAGTTTTGAGAGGCTGATCTATCTAGAATTAGTAGGGCAGAATATTTTACAGGAGAAGGTCCAGCAGATAAAGTGCTCCAGAAACGTATATGGCTCCCCCGGAATATTCTGTTGAATACTAAACTATTGATGTCTGAGGTGAAACTCCACAAAACTGGACAAAATACACATAGGGGCTATAACATTTACAGAGCTCATACAGGACTTGGAGGTATTTGCATTCTGACCAGCCAGATCAGAGAGCTGTCCTTGAATATTTGGGATGTTCAGTAGAGACTCCAGAAGGAAGAAACAGTAACAGCAGGGTAAAAACATTTCTGGAGTAAAAAGTGCCGTAGACTTACCTTTACGAAGATTAAAAATAAGCCTTGAGAGGGTCAGGCTGGTCCACAAGTAACCTAAATGCCTGCCAGAGTAAAGCCTAATGCTCTTTATGTAAAGATACAATTGTTGACAATTTTCCAGACTTGACAAAAACTGTAAGCTCACTGATCTGAGAAGCTCAACACACCCCAAGCAAGTAAATACAAAGAAAACTGCAGAATGGCACACATACTATAATAAAATTTCTTCAAATTAGTGATAAAACAATCTTTTCTTTCTTTTTCTTTTTCTTTTTTTTTTTTTTTTTTTGTGACAGAGTCTCACTCTGTCATGTCATCCAGGCTGGAGTGCGGTAGTGCGATCTTGGCTCACTGCAACCTCCACCTCCCAGGTTCAAAGATTCTTGTGCCTCAGTCTCCCAAGTAGCTGGAATTACAGGCACACATCATCACGCCTGGCTAATTTTTTTATTTTTAGTAGAGACGGGGTTTTGCCATGTTGGCCAGGTTGGTCTTGAACTCCTGACCTCAAGTGATCCTCCCGCCTTGGCCTCCCAAAGTGATGGAATGACAGGCATGAGCCACCATGCCCAGCAAGAAAATAATCCTAAAGTCAGCTTTAGGAGGGGAAAAAGACAAATTACAGAGGTCAAAGATGAATTTCTGCAGACTTCTCATTAGAAATAATGCAAACTAGAAGACAATGGAATTGGATCTCTTGAGTGCTGAAAGGGGGAACAATCTGTCATTCTAGCATTCTGTATTGAGTAAATTATCCTTACATGGTCCTGGAAATGTTTTACATCTTGAATATGGTGATAGATACATAATGTATTTGTTGTTAACATCTACTGGAGTATACATTTAAAATGGGGTACATTTTTTTGTGTGTAAATTATACCTCAGTGATGCTGATTAAAAATAGGTTTTAACCCCTGAAATATGGGATGACATAATTGTAAACAAAGTAATACATGTAGATTTGTGGCAAGCATTAGAGGAAACTGAGGCGCAGAGATATCGAGTGACTTCCCCCAAATCATACAACTGAAGGGAGATGGAGTAACTGTTTCTATTCTAGAAGAAATGCTTTTTATCTCTCAAAATAGGTAGATTCAGGTCTTCTCAGAAACTAACAGGTAGGACACACATTCCTCCAGTGCCTTTCAGACTATGACCTGGCTGGCATCTAGGAAACTTGCGATAAAGACCTCACTGGGGCAGTTTGATAGTTCCTCTCAAATACATGCTGCTTCTCTTTCAGGTATTTTTCTATTCTCCCTTTACTTTTTAGTGTGTTTTCTAGGATTACACGTCAGTGAGATTTAAACATCCTCAGCACTGTGGATTAATTATTATTCTTCTTTTTTGAGATGGAGTTTTGCTCTGTCACCCAGGCTGGAGTGCAGTGGCATGATCTTAGCTCACTGCAACCTCCACCACCCAGGTTCAAGTGGCTCTCCTGCCTCAGCCCCATGAGTAGCTGGGATTACAGGCAAGCACCACCATCATGCCTGGATAATTTTTGTATTTTTAATAGAGGTGGGGTTTCACCATGTTGGCCAGGCTGGTGGATTATTCTTATATCAGTCAGGATCCTATCAGGAGACAGAAGCCATGTTTGGTTATTTAAACAGGAAATTTAATGTATAATGACTTTCCAGCTAGTAGAATGTGGCTGATTACTCATAGAGATGAAAGAGAATTCTAAGTGTTTCCAAAATATCAGGGGCAAAGCAGCAGCTGCTATCTCTAGGCTGAGGAAAAGTAGACAGCAAATAAAATAAGGACCAGAAGACCCTACCTGACATTGGCCGAAATTCAAACCTCTTCAAAGAGTGCATGGCTACCAAAGGAACACACTGCCTGCCAAAGGGCCTGGGCTGGGAGTGGTCTGTAGGAGTGGCTAATTGTCACTTGAGGACGTCAACCAGAACAGAGCTGGTCTAAAGCAGCCTGCCAGTGGAGGGATTATGTACTGAGGGTGTAGCTGGAGCTCATCTGCATGGCCACTGGACTCCACTCTGAATAGTAGTGATGATTATCATAATGACGATGATGGTAAGACGTCCGCAAGGGATGTGTCGTTGCCGTTATCATCTTGCAGGTTTGTGTCACTGTTGCCTCTTGATGAAGCTTAACATTCTGTTATGCCAGCAAAGGAGACAGGTTTACAGGGTCCAACTTCAGTATCACAAAGAAGGACCAGGAAGGGGGAAACTGGAACTCAGAGATAATAAATTGATGGCTGGAACAATATCAAAATAGAAATTGGGGCAATGTTGGGTCTGGCTTCATCAGCACATGTCGCTGTATTAAGGGGCAGTGAGTGTTCTGGTTAACACCGCACTGTTCTAAAATCTGTTTCTTTCTCGGTTGCCTATATTGGTTCATGGTCTTAACAATCCACTCAGTTTCCAATGCCATAAATACCGGAGTAGGAGCTCCTAAGGCCAAGGGCCTACAAATCCAAGCTGGCCATGACAGTGAGGAAAGCCAGTGGGTTGAGGTGGCGGTCCTCTGAGCACTCAGGCCCATCCAAATAGACAGCAGCTTCTCAGCGCCAAGCAGTATGCAGGCCTGGGGTTGCCAGGCCTTATTTTTCAAGAGAAGCTGGAAATCCCTGACCCTCAGTCTTTAGGCAGATAAGCCAAATGCCAAGAAGACTGCGTGGACCAGGCAGGCACGTCTCTGGGTGGAGTCAGTCCCTGGCCTGCCAGTTTGTGACCTTTGCTTTGAGGTGTCCTCATTGCCTCACTGTCCCTCCTTTCCCCAGCCAATTGGTTTTCAAGCTCCATTTATTTCGCTCTTGGAAACTTTCAGCTCTGTCCCATTTTCCCAACCCCTACAGCCTTAGGGCAGGGTCCTATGGCTTCTATCCTGGGCTGTAATCGTGCTCTCCAATTGGCAGCCTCTTTTTCGCCAGGCCACCACCAGAGTAATGTTTCTAAAAAGCACAGCTAGCCAGGCACAGTGGCTCACGCCTGTAACCCCAGCACTTTGGGAGGCCAAGGCAGGAGGATCACTTGAGGTCAGGAGTTCGACCAGCCTGACAAACATGGTGAAACCCCGTCTCTACTAAAACTACAAAATCAGCTGGGCATTGTGGTAGGTCCCTGTGATCCCAGGTACTTAGGAGGCTGAAGCAGGAGAATCTCTTGAACCTGGGAGGCAGAGGTTGCAATGAGCCAAGATTGTGCTACTGCCCTCCAGCCTGGGTGACAGAGCAAGACTGCATCTCGAAATAAATAGATAGAAAATTAAAAAAGAAAGAAAAAGAAAAAAGGCCAGGCGCGGTGGCTCAAGCCTGTAATCCTAGCACTTTGGGAGGCCGAGGTGGGTGGATCACCTGAGGTCAGGAGTTCAAGACCAGCCTGACCATCATGGTGAAACCTCATCTAAATTTATATATATATATAAAAGAAATATATATATATATATAGAGAGAGAGATAGATAGACAGATAGCACAGCTCTTTGTGTGTCTCCCATCTGCTTAAAAGCCTTCCCCTCGTTCTTATGGATAAAACCCCATTGCCTGGCATTTAATTCCTCCACAGTTTGGTGCCTCTCTCTCCGTCTGGCTTTGAGTTCTGCCCTTCTTTTCCTTGTCCTGTGGAATCTCATGACTTTATATTGCTCAGATTTCCCTGAACACATTTGCTGCTCCCATTTTCCTGCTTTCCCTTATGCTCTTTCCCTTCCTTGACACCTTGACCACTCGTCTGCTGGGCAACCTCCTATTCACTCTGCAAGACCCCGTTGAAATGTTAGCTCCTTGGCACAACTCTTCCTTCTTCTGTCGGGACACATCGTCCGTGCTGCCAGTTTGGCACGGTTTGTTTTGCACTTGACATGATAGCCCTGGATCCTGCACCTCTATCTGTCTTCCCAGCTGTATTTCCAAGGGCCATTACTCATGTGTCTTTGTACTGTTAGGGCCTTGCATAGTGCCTGGCATATTGTAGGTGCTCAATAATTCATCAAATGAGTGAACCAATGTGTAGATAAATGAATGAAAGACCGAGTGAATTGCTTCTTTACAGACTCTGGCTGTGGATGTTTCTGTGGTGGCTCATTGTTTCTTCACTGATTGGTAATTTGATGGTCATAAGAATATTTTACTACGACTAAACAACAGGCAGCCAGTGGGGCCAGGCTTCATTTCAGAAGCCCAGGCTGTTAGGAGTGTATTCTGAATTGCTAGTTACCGTTTTGTAGACAGTCCTCCAGACACCTTGGATCCTTACAGTCTTAAACACTGCTGCTCTCTTAAATTGTCAGCTTAGAGCTGTGTTGCATTCCATGCAAATGAAAAAATATAAACCATTATTCCGTTGGCTAGCTGCTGATCGCAAGATCCGGTCATTTTGAAAGCAAGATTGGGGGTGTCGGTTTTGACTTGTGGGTGGGGATTCAGGGCATCCTGTGCAGGGTGTGGGCTTGGCCAGCTGGGTGCTTGGGAAGTTCATCAGTGGACAGGGACAGGAGTGCTCACAGGGAGCCGTGTCCTGTGGGACCTGGGTTAGACTGTTCATCACGGAGGAGCACCCACCAGCTCCATGCCTGAGTGCCCTGGAGAAAGCCGCTGGTTCATACCACTGGGAGAGGGCAGGGCCTGGTTATTTATTTAAATTAAGGCCAATTATTTTTCGTCAAGTGCAGTGAGTGGTGGATTCTGGGAAAACTTGCTTTCACTGTGAACATGTTGGTTAGAAGTCATTAATATGACATTCACACATCCCTAATAAAGTACATAACACAGAGATCTGGCACCATTGAAATACCCCGAGGACATTAAGTATGAGTCTTAAAACCGAGAGGATTGGAAACAAGATATTTTTACTTCTCGTTTGGGAGTAATATAATTGCATTTTGTGGCTCTAGCAGATGCTGGGGCCAGCTGCTAGGGGAGCCTCGGCTTTTTTTTCCCTTTCCCCCCCTCAGCTTTGGTCCCTTACAGATAAAACCCTTGTGCAGAACTCTCATAAAAACCAAACTTTAAGAAATTATACTTTGGTTGAAAATCCATGTTTGTGTGCAAAATATATCAGATTGTGTAGACTATAGAGATATTTTTATTACTTGAACTCAGGAGATATTTACATAAATACATAAATTTATTTGATATTTATGTATTTATATAAATATATACACACTTGTTGTAGGGCCCGAGCCTCAATGGCAACTGCACCTTTGTCTGTGCGTGGGGCTGTGTTTATATAAATATACACACACTTGTTGCTGTTTGTTTAATTCGTTACAGTGAGCACTAAAGACCTTCCTCCCTCCATGACATTGAACCTGTATCTTGAAGATAGATGGGGGCCGGACTGTCTGAGAGACCCGGGCGGGACCCTCTGCTTGTTCTAAGGGCCGCTCCAGGGGACACTGTGGGAGGGGAGGCCGAGCTCTCTGGGCTGGGGTTCTATGGGGTTGAGACAGAGCACAGCCTGCAGTGGAGAGCTCCTTCTGGGGAGGGAGTAGGGGAAGCAGAGAGAGCCAGGGCTGAGAAGTGGAGGCGAATCCAGCCGCTCTGAGAGGACAGCAGCCTCCCCACACACTGGAGGGGACACAGCTCGTCACCTCAGAGGTGGACCGAGGGGGCACCTGCTCTCCTTGGAAGTGCGTGCTGTGAAACAGCTTCTTCCACACCTGGGCCTCTAGGTCAGCCCCTGGGGACGCAGAGGGTGCAGCGGGTGGCCGCCGTTGGCTCCAGAAGGCATATGTGTTTGTGGGTTCCTGTGACGTCTGCATCTAGAGCTGGCCGTCCAGTACGGAAGCCACAAGTGGCATTGAGCACCTGACATATGGCTGAGCCAAGCTAGAGAGGCTGGCTGTCCATGGAAAACACACAAGGCCTTAGTGGAAAAGAGTATGAGATGGCACATGACTACTTTTTAAAAATTAGTAAAATCATACTCTCTTGGATACATTGGGTTAAAGTATAAAATATTAACATTTCTTATCTTTCCTTTTATCTTTTAAAAATGTAGCTTCTAGAAATTTTATTTTATTATTTTTATATTTTACATTACATTCTGGGATACATGTGCAGAATGTGCAGGTTTGTTACATAGGTATACACGTGCCATGGTGGTTTGCTGCACCCATCAACCCGTCATCTAGGTTTTAAGCCCCACATGCATTAGCGATTGTGTCTAGAAATTTTAAAATGACACATGTGCCTTGTGTTGTGGCTCAGGTTCTGTTGCCATTGGATGGTGCAGCTCTAGCACTCACAGATTGGCCACGAGCTACCTCCTAAATGAGGGGCACTTGGAGGAACGGTACTGTGCGACCTCTCACGCAGGGCCCGAGCCTCGATGGCAACTGCACCTTTGTCTGTGCACGCACTCCCCTGACCCGTCCCCAGGGAGGCTCAGGCGTGGGCTCTTGGGGTGACATCCTTTAGAAGGGAGCTTCGCAGTCTCTCCTTCAGCTCTGCTGTGTCAGCAGTCATCTTTGGGCACAGGAGCTGTGCAGGGCTCCACAGTGACAGACGGACCGAGACGCAGACCCTCCCTGAATACTGAAAAATCAGGAGGGGAGAACCACCACCCACATAGACCTAGCAAGAGAAAGCCCGAGCGGTGCAGCCATTGCCGAGAAAGTTCCAGAAGCTGCATTGCACTGTGGAGGGAGACAGCAAGGGGGACTCCCCTGAGGGGCTGGATGATGAATAGGGCCTGACAGGTTATGTGGGCAGAGTTGGCGCACGGGCGCTGAGGCATGAAGGGCGGGAGCCAGGTCGGCACAGTGATGCGTGCTCACCTGCCCGCCCCCGTGGGGCTGCCTCTGCCGGGACCCTCTAGCCCTGCTGGTTGGCGCCTGATACGGGCTTTGCAGTTCTCCCTCAGAACCCATCAGCTTGGGGACTGGATGGTGGGTGACCCACATGCCTCTGCATGGTGGAGGTGGATGCATGGCAGCACGGCATGTGAGCAGGCAGTGATGCCAGGCGCAACATTGCGGCCCCCCGTCCTGCCCGGGCCTCCCTTCCTGGTGTGTCTTGCTGGGAGCCTTGGGGAAGGGGAAGGGCCCACCTGCCTTCCTGGTCTGCAGGCACCAAACTGTATCTGCTGAGCAGACACAGAGGGGCCTGTCTGGGACCCTGCTGGTTTGTTCTCCTGAGCCCCCGCAACACACAGACATCGCACCTTGGTGGCAGTTTTTCTATTTGAACGTCCAAAGGACAAACTAAACATTTAAAATCTGCAAGCTGGACAGTCTTTGCTTTGAAGCCTGCAGTGAATTTCTTCATCTTGACAGTCGAGTCATTCTTCTCAGCATTGATGTGTGTTTAGGATCTGGGAGGAGGAGGAAGCTAAGGGAGCCAGGGCGCAGGGGAGGCCACTGGGCATGTGCCCCTGGTCCTTTGGGCTCAGGGGCTGTTTGCATAGGTGGGAGGGCTCCCATTTCCTTCACCTCAGTGCCACATCTGGCTGGGTGTCTATGCCTCCTCCTCTTCCTCCTTTTGATTTTTATTATGGTAAAAGACACATAACATATAATTCACCATGAGTGGACATTGGTACATTCACAGGGTTATGCAGCCATCTAGCTCCAGACATTTTCACCAGCCCAAAAGGAAACCCTACACCCATTGGCAGTTTTCCCCATCACCCTATTCCCCCGACCCTTGGAAACCACGAATCTACATGTTGTCTCTATGGATTTGCCTATTCTAGATGTTTCATGTAAGTGGCGCCATGCAATACAGGGCCTTCTGGGCCTGGCCTCTTTCACTTAGCATCCTATTTTCAGCGTTCATCCATGTAGTAGCAGGTGTCAGAACCTCATTCCTTTTTATGGCTGAATAACATGCCATTGTACGTCCATGTCCATGATGCATTTGGTTTATCCATTCATCTGTCTGTGGATACTTGGGGGACATCCCCCTTTTGGCTTCTGTGAGCGATGCTACTGTGTGCACGTGTGTCTGTGTTTTTCTTTGAGCTCCTGTTTTCACTTCCTTTGGGTGTGCTTTTGCCCATCCTCCTATGAGTCTTTCAAGCCAGACTTGTGTTTGAGGGGCAGCAAGTTCCGGGGTAACGAACGCGCATGTCTTGCGAGTGTGGAGTCCTGGCGTGGCTCCACTGTGAGCATGCTGAGCTTGGACACGTTCTTTCCTGTGTTGTGCCTCCATTTTTTCCTCTGTCAAGATGAGATAGAGCAGACCTGTGTTTTCATCTGCCTTCCTTGGGGTCCTAGGTTTGTGGACCTCTGGGGGAAGAGAGAGAGACCAGGCTGGGTGCGATGGCTCACGCCTGTAATCCCAGCACTTTGGGAGGCTGAGGCCGGTGGATCACAAGGTCAGGAGTTCAAGACCAGCCTGTCCAACATGGTGAAACCCCGTCTCTACCAGAAAAACAAAAAAAAAGAGAGAGGCCAGACAGTGGAACTAAAAACCCTTCTTTTCACAACTCCCTCCCCTCCTCAGCGGGAGCACCTCCAGCTTTGTATGTTGCTTTTGCCTCTTCCTGTGATGCTTTAAGCCAAGGATTCCATGGAGACAAGGAATTTGGCCTGTCTCTGATGTTGAGCCTCTCATGAGTTGAACTAGGCTTTTGGGGCAGCAGTGAGCTTGATCCTGCTGGAGGGAGAGAATCCTACTGAAGGAGCTTCAATATGGACTTCTCCTGGTCCACAGAAGGGAGGTGGAGCTGGGCAATGACCCTGTGTCAGTGGGGAACAGGGAGCTGTCATCCTGGGCTGGGAAAAATCCAGGTCTTCATACACAAGTTTTCTGTTTTCTCCCTCATTCAAGCACACTGTAGCTGTCCTTTCTGAAACTCAGAGCAGTGGTGCAGAATGCGAGCCTGGGAGCCATTCTGCGTGGGTTTGGGTTCTGGTTCTACAGGTGCTGGCGTGTGACCTTCGGCAAGTCATTTAACCACTCTGTGCCTCAGTTTCCACACCTGTAAAATGGCCATGATTCCTATTTCATAGTTCGTTATGAAGATTAAATGAGATGGTCCCATGTAAGTCCTAGGGCAGTGCCTCCACCGCCCTAGCACTGGTGACGTTGATAGCAGTAATGACACAGATGGTGAAGTCCTTCTCCCCCCAGTCACCCTGAATTTGGATGGCTCTTACATGGCTCCATGCCATTTAACACCTAATACTTTATGTGATTTTCGTTCTTTGGCAAATCTCTCTAAACCAGTTCCTGAGCTTTTGCAAGGCAGGCTTACCTATGGTCTGCCCATTTGATGAGGAGGTGGCCTGGGGAAGGGCCATGGGCTGGGAAGGCTGGGCAGCAGGGGCCTGGCATTAGACAGGTAACTTAGACATGCTCCATCCATCTGGGTTCATGCAGCAGCATGGGACAGTCCCTGGCAGGTGAGTCCAGCTTTAGGGCCCAGAGCATAACAGAGGTGGGAGCCTGGGCCTGGGCATTCAGCTTCCTCAGAAAGGCTGCTCTCAGAGGGCCTCTGTGTGTGTGGGAGGTGTCCTGGATTGGGAGAAGCAAAATTTACCTTTGGGGGTGGAGGAGGGAGTGGCGGGTGCTCACAGGTGGTTCCTACATCAGCGTGATTTCCTGGACATTTCCTTGCTTGACATTGACAGAAGCTCGTTAGACATGGGGTGACCCCCCTAAGTGTGGCCACAGAGGTGACCCTGTAATAGCATGCGCACATACTGTCGTGTTGACTTGCCTGTACCCATTGCTCAACTGTGAGCTCCTGAATGATGGGCTTCACAGTGGTCTTGTTCCCCGCCTGGGGAACAATAGATGCTCGGTAAGTGTTTATAGAGTAAACACAGAAGGCAGTAAGTGGTCTAGGCAATTTTTCCTTTTCAGAGGGCCATAGCAGTAGGAAGCCCTGCCAGGATGGGGTGAGTATTGCCTGAAGGAGATCCATGAGTCTTCTTTGGGTGTCCAGGGTTTTGGAACAAGTCACATGTCTAGAGGTGGTTGGGATACACTGCACCTCCCAACCCCTGGGCCACTAAGGGTCCCTTCTCTTGGCATGGTCCTGGGCAGGGCCATGGATCAAGGGGTTCCAGCTGCACAGGCTATTCCTCTGAATCCCAGATCACCTGAAGTTCAGGCAGATGAGCTGATGCACGTGACAAGTGGCTTAGTAAATCCACGTACTGACTCCAGCCATGGTCTGCACTGGTTTTGTGAAGCCAGATGGGAACCAGTCAACAAACCAACAACTCTGAATGGTCATTCCGATGTTACCATTCATGTCTGCAGGCATGGGCACGTGGTGGTGTCTGGGGTAGTGGAGATCACAGATGATGATAATCCCACAGTGGTGGCAGCCTCTGACCTGGACCATTTTGGTACCTGTGACCTCATCAGGGGCTGCTAGACAGGTGGCTCACACAGTGTAGATCTTATAATGATTCACGGCAGCTATTGTTTAAGGGCATGCTATCTGCCAGCCAGTGTATTTGGAATTATCATTCCTTAGAACTGCCCCATGAGCTGATATTCTCCAAGTTTCATAGGAAACTTGTCTAGACTGGTTAGGTAACGTGCTCAAGATGATACAGCTAATAAGAGGCCGAGCTGGTACCCAAAGCCAGGACACTGTTTGCTTCTAAGCCATGTGCTCTTAACTGTGATACTATGCTGCCTTCCTATAGTGACATAGAATTAATTAAATAACTGAAAAATTTTATCCAGGAACTTCTGTGTTTTGCAGCTTTTAAGCTGTTGCGTCAACTATCTTCAGTAATAGACACATACAACACACTCACTTCTTCGTGTATATTTCTGCCATGCATGTTTTTCCTGCCCCCATCCCATTCCATCCATCTTTCCATCCATATCCATCTGTCCATCCATCTGTTTGTCCGTCCATCCAACCATTTATCCATCCATCCATTTATCTATTCATTCATCTCTCCATCCATTCATCTCTCCATTCATCCATCCATCCACTTATCCATTCATCTATCCATCCATCCATTTATCCTTCTACTCATCCATCTATCCATCTATCCATCTATCCATCCATCCATCCATCCATCCATCTATCCATCTATCCATCCATCCATCCATTTATCCATGCACTCATCCATCTATCCATCTATCCATCCATCCATTTATCCATCCACTCATCCATCCATCCATCTGTCCATTTATCCATCCACTCATCCATTCATCCATCCATCCATCCATCCATTTATCCATCCACTCATCTATGCATGCATCCATCCATCCATCCATCCTTCTATCCATCCATCCATCCATTCATCTATCCATCCATCCATCCATCCATCCATCCATCCATCCAT
>CAUYLG010075340.1:0-17119 GCA_963573385.1 Cacajao melanocephalus | reverse complement strand
ATGATAATCTCAATAGACACATAAATGGCTTTTGGTAAAATCCATCATCTCTTCATAATAAAAATTTTCAAATATTACGCACTGAGGGAACACACCTTAAAGTAACAAGAGTTATCTATGACAAACCCACAGCCAACATCATACTAAACGGGCAAAACCTGGAAGCATTCGTCTTGAAAAATAGAATAAGAAAAGGATGCCTGTCTTCAGCACTCCTATTCAACACATTACTGGAAGTGCTAGACAGAGAAATCCAGAAAGATAAAGAGTTAAAGGCATCTAATCAGAAAAAGAAGATGTTAACCTAACTCTATTTGTGGCCAGTAGTATTCTTTATGTAGAAAACCCTAAAGAGCATTGAAAGACTCCTGAAACAAAAAATTCAGCAAAGTTTCAGGATACAAAATCAGTGTGCAAAAATCAGTAGAATTTCTATATACTAAAAATATTAAAGCTGAGTGCTAAATCAAGAATAGAATTGTATTTGCAATAGCCAAAAAAAAAAAAAAGCTAGAAATGCATCTAATCAAGTCAGCAAGAGATTTGTACAAGAAGACTACAAAACACTGCTAAAAGAAATCATAGATGACACAGACAAATGAAAAAGTATCCTATGCCCATGGATTAGAAGAATAAATATAAAAATGGCCAAAGCAAAATTCAGATTCAACACTCTTGCTATCAAACTACCAAAGTCATTTTTCCAGAATTTGGGAAAGAAAAAACTATTCTAAAATTTATTTGGAACCACACAATAAGCCAAATAGCCAAAGTAATCCTAAGCAAAAAGAACAAAGCTGGAGGCATGACGTTATCTGATTTCAAACTGTACTGTAAGGTTACAGTAATAAAAAGAGCATGGTACTGATACAAAAGCAAACACATAGACCAATGGAACAGAAATAAAGAACACAGAAATAAAAGCAAACACATAGACCAATGGAACAGAAATAAAGAACACAGAAATAAAGTTGCAAACCTATAGCCATCTAATATTTGACGAAGTTAACATAATTAAGCAATGGGGAAAAAACCTTCTATTCAATAAATTGTGCTGGGATATTTGACTAGGCACATGTAAAAGAATGAAACTGGACCCTCATCTATCACCATAAACAAAAATTAACCAAAGATTAATTAAAGATTTAAATGTGAGACCAAAAACTGTAAGAATTCTTGAAGGAACCATATAAAACTTCATTCCGGATATCAGCCTTGACAAATAATTTATGACTAAAACCTCAAAAGCAATTGCAGCAAAAATTAAAATTGACGAATGGTACCTAATTAAACTAAAGAGCTTCTGCAAAGAAAAATAAGCTATCAACCAAACAAACAGACAACCTATATAATGGGAGAAGATATGCCCAAACGATACATTCAGCAAAGGTCTGCTATCTAGAATCTATAAGGAACTTAAACAACAAGCAAAAACCAAAACAATCCATTCAAAAGTGGACAAAAGATATAAACAGACACTTCTCAAAAGAAGACATGCAAGGGGCCAACAAATATATGAGAAAATATTCCACATCACTCTTCATCAGATAAATGCAAATCAAAACCACAATGAGAATCTATCTCACACCAGTCAGAATAGCTATTATTCAAAAGTCAAAAACCAACAGATGCTGATAAGGTTGTGGAGAAAAGAGAATTTTTATACACTGTTGGTGGGAATGTAAATTAATTCAGCCTTTGTGGAGAGCATTTTGAACATTTCTCAAAGAACACAAAACAGAATTACCATTCAACCCAGCAAATCTCATTACTGTATATATATCCAAAAGAAAGCAAATTGTTTTACCAGAAAGACACATCCACTTGCATGATGACACAGCACTATTCATAACAGCAAAAACATGGAGTCAACCTAGGTGCCCATCAATGGATCAATGGTGGGCTGAATTTCTTAAATGTAACACACATATACTATAGGATATACGCAGTCTTAAAAAGAACAAACTATATTATCTGCAGCAATATGGATGCAGCTGGAGGCCATTATCCTAAGCAAATTAACACAGGAACAGAAAGCCAAATACCACATGTTCTCCCTTATAAGTAGAAGCTAAATATTGGGTACTCATTAAAATAAAGATGGCACCAATAGACATTGAGGAGTATTAGACCAGGGAGAGAGGGGAGAAAGGGTTGAAGAACTATGAATATGATGGGATTATTTATACCCCAAACCTCAGCATCATGCAATATACCCAGGTAACAAATCTGCACATATATCCCCTGAATCAAAAATAATAGTTGAAATTTAAAAAAATTAAAAACAACAATAAGAAAATAAAGAACTCAATTAAAAAACTGGCAAAAGATCTGTATACACACTCTAATAAGGAAGATATGAATATGTCAGATAAACATATAAATAGAGGCTCAGCACAGTCAGACATTGAAGAAATGCAAATTAAAAACACAAAGAGATACCATTCTCTTTGAGTGATTAAAAGAAAAAACTAAAAATACCAAGTGCTGGTAAGTATTCCAAACATCTGGAATCTTCAATTAATGCTGCTGCTGACACAGAATAGCACAGGGAATTTAGATAACAGTTTGTCAAATTCCTATAAAGCTAAACATAGACATAAAAAACAAAAACAGAAGAAAACCAGCAATCTCAGTCCTGCACATTTATGCAAAATATTTGAAAACTTACGTTAACATAGAAATTTATATGTGCCAGTTAAACAGTATTATTAATAATCACCAAAAAGTAGAAGCAACACTTACTGTTTTTCAGCTGGTAAAAGATGAACTGTATCATAGCCATACACTGAAGTGCTATTCATCAATAAAAAGGAGCATATTGATTCTTAGAGCAATATGGATGAATCTCAAATGAATTTTGTTAAATGAAAGAAACCATAATCAACAGTCTACATTATGTATGATTTCTATTACATAATATTCTGGAAATGGCAAGCTTACAGGTATGAAAACCCTGTTAGTGATTGTCAGGAGCTGGGAATTAAGGTAATGTTGACTAGCAGAGCAGCACAAAGAAATTTTAGGAATAATGAAAGTGTTCTCTATATGAAAATTGTGATGGATATATGATTGTAGGCATTTGTCAAAACTGGTAGAACTATAGAAAATGAGTGAATTTTATTGTATGTAAACATGAAAAACATCAATGAGTGTTTTCAACTGTTGAGAAATTTTACTTTTTATAAATTATCTTTTACTTCTTTTATTCAGTTCAGAATTGTTTTTTCCAAAAAATATCCTAATCAAATTAAAGAGTATTGGATGCAAATATTACGTGCTTCTTTGTGGACTCACTGTCTGAAATATTTGTAATATGAAGTTATCAAATTCAAAACATAACTTTGAAAATAATGTGTAGAAATATTTAAAAACATAAGCAAATACCCTATTTCTTTACAGAAAATATAGGAAAAACTATAATACAAAGGTTTTCTAAGACATTTAGCCTCATACATTTTCTACTTTCACAAAACTAGAAAAATGACATAATGATTTTCATTTAGGTGCATGGTATTAAGAGAAGAGCAGAGCAGGAAGAAAAAATTTGTTTTTTTTGTTTTTTTTTTTTGGCGGGGAGTGGAAAGAAACTGTCCATATAACCCTCACTATTTTCTTAACTTTGGGTTGCAACTACTAGTTAATTTCGAAAACTTTATAAGTGATATAATTTGTTTTCACACTTAGTTTCCAGAAAAGAAAAACATATACATTTTTTCTCTCTGAACATGTGTGCTTGCTGAGTGATAATAGCAATTCAAATTTTGTGCATAATTTAAGAAATTAAAAATAGAGGTTCAATTTCTTATAGAGTCCAGTGACTCATTATCCTATCATGCTTAGTACTAAAGAATGGATGTAAAATAAGTTATAGTAAGACTAATAGCTCCCCATTAGATAACCATTTAACTTTCTTTCTTTAGAGCTCACTTAAAATAAACATGTCCCTAGGTTATTAACATTTAAAATGTTCTATATTTTTTGCACAATTATATTTGAGAAATAGTTGGGAATATAGAGTTTTATATATTTCAGACAATACTAAACCATAATCACAGGCATGAAAATATGTGAACACACATATAACTTTACTTTCAAACAAAGTTTAATGCCCTGGTCTTCAGAAAAGCAATTAATCTGGTAGCCTGAAATTTCACAAAAAATAATCCATCATAGTTTCAACATTGAGCTTCCAGCCTATCTGTGATAAGGAAATTGATGCAAAGTCATTTTCTCTGGAAAATGATATATAATTTATAATTATTCCTTTTTAACAGTGTTCTTGAGATATACTTTATACCTTAAAATCCACCCATTTAACATGAGAAATTCCATGGTTTTTAGTATATTCACAGCATTGTGCAGCCATCTCAATTCTCGGACATCTTTATCACTTCAAAAAGAAACTATTAGCAGCCACTGCCCAATTCCTGTCAAACTCCAGAGCCCTAAGCAATCTCTAATCTACCTTCTCTCAATAGATTTGTCAATACTACACATATAACAGAATGCAATTCTTTATTCAGACAGTTTGGCAAGTGATCTGTTGTATTTAGCATAATGTTTATCGAATTTCATTCATGTTGTAGTATGTATCAGTATACATAGTAATATGTATCGGTATCTTTTTAATTATCCAAGATTATCTTTTATATGGATATGTTACTTTTAATTTAGCCATTCATCAGATCATAGATGTTTGGGTTGTTTTTATCTGTTGGCTATCATGAACAATACTTTTATTAACATTTATGGAAAAGCTTGTGTGCTGGGTCATATGCCAACTCTGTTTTCCATTTGAGGAACTGCCAAATTGTCTTCCAAATTGGGTGCACGATTTTACATAAACATCAGAAATGCTATGAAGGTTCCCATTTCCCTGTGCACTTGCCAACATTCATTATTATTTTTGTCTTTTTATTACAGCAATCTTAGGAGTAAGAAGTGCTATCTCATTGCAATTTAGATTTGCATATCCCTAACTGCTAATGAAGTTAAATATATTTTTATATACCTGCTGGTCATTTGTTTATTTTCTTTGGAAAAAAATATGTCTATTTCTATTTTTTACCCATTGAAAAATTATATCTTTTGCATTACTATTGTTGGATTTTATAAGTTATTTTTATGGTCTAAATTTAAGACCCTTATAAGATATACAATTTACAAATATTTTCTCACATTCTGTGGCTTGTCTTTTCACTTTCTTGATGATATCCTTTGATGTGCAATAGTTTTGAAGTTGATGAAGTATAATGTATTTTGTTGTTGTTGCTTGTACTTTTAGTGTCACATCTAAGAAAACTTTGCTTAATGCAAAGTCATAAAAGTTTACCTTTGTGTTTTCTAATAGTTTTATAGTTTCAGTTCTCATATTAAGGTCAGTTATCTATTAGGTGTGGTTATTGTCATGCATTTTGTAAGAAAGGAATCTAAAATTTATTCTTTTGCATGTGGATATCCAGTAATCCCAGTGCCACTTGTGGAAAGACTATTCTTTATTGACTTTATTTGGCTGAAAATCAATTGTCCATAAATATAGGGTTTATTTGTGGACTGTAAGTTCTATTAAATGTGTATATGTTTCCTTATGTCAGTATCACACTAGATTGATTGCTATTGTTTTGCAGAATGTTTTGAAATTGAAAAGGCTTAGTTATGCAACTTTGTTCTTATTTTTTCACAATTATTTTGGCTAATCTAGTTCTCTTAAATTTCCATGGTTTTAGGATTAGAGTCTTAATTTCTGCAAAATCCAAGTGGAATTGTGTTGAATCTGAAGATAAATTTGTGACGGATTGCATCTTATAATATTGTCTTATAAATTATGAACATGGAATGTCTTCACTTATTTAGATTGTTCATTTCTTTCACCAATACTTTAGAATTTTCAGAGGATAAGATGTAGTTGTGTCAAATGTATTTCTAAGTATTTTATTTCATTTTATTCTACTGTAAATCAGATTGTTTTCTTAATATTTTTAGAAACGCTTAATGCTAGAGTATAGAAATACACTCAATTTTTAGTATATTGCTCTTATACCTTGAAGCACTTCTAAAGTATTAGTTATAACAGGTTTTTAAAAGATTTCTTAAGATTTTCTGTATGAAAAACTCACATCATCTTCAAATAGAGATAATTTTACTTCTTTTTTTGCAATCTGGATGCTTTTGTATCTTTTTCTTTTTTCCTAATTACACGTGGTAAAATGTTTAATAGAAGTGGTAAGTATAAACATCCTATGTCTTGTTTCTGATCTTACGGGAAAAGCATTGAATATTTCACCATTAAATGTTTTATTTCTCTTGTTGGTTCTTCTTTAACCAATTTATTACTTAGGATGATCTTATTTAATTTTGATATATTTGTTAATTTTCCAAATTTCTTTTGTTATTCATTTCTAGTGTCCTTTCATTTTGGTCAAAAGAGATATTCTGGATGAGTTCAATCTTTTCAAATTATTGAGGCTTCTTTCATAGCCTACCATATAGTCTATCCTGGAAAATCATGCCTGTGTACTTTCAGAGTATATGTATTCTGCTCTTACTAGTTAGATACATGTCTGTTACATCTAGTTGAGCTAGAGTGCTGTTTGAGTCTCCTGTTTATTGATGTACTGTTTACTTGTTCTATTATTGAAAAAGGAATATAGAAATTCCAATTGTTATTGAAGTGTCTATTTCTCTCTTCAATTCTGTCAGATTTGCTCGATGATTTTGGTGGCACTGGAGTTAGGGGCATATATGTTTATAGTTATGTCTTTATGATAGATTAACCTTTTTTTCATGATAAAATGTTTCTCTTTATTTCTGGCAACATATTTTAAAGTCTTTCATTGCCAAATATTTGTGTAGTCACTTCAGCTTTCTCATGATTCGTACTTACATGGTATAATGTTTTTCCATAGATTTACATTCAATGCATTTGTATCTTTGACTCTAGGGTATGTGTGCTGTAGGCATATGTTCAGATCTTATTTTTATTCTATCTGACACTGTTTGCCTTGTTTTATGTTGTTTAATCCATTTACTTTGTTATTAATATAATAAACTTATATCTGCCATTTTTCTTTTTATTTTCTGTGTTCCATGGTTTCCCCCCACTTCCCCTTGCAGCTTTCCTTTGCATTAGGTGAATACATTTTAGTGTAATATTTTATTACTTTTAATATTTTTCACTATACATGTGTAGGTATATATATATGTGCATGAATGTGTATGTATGAGTGTTATTTTTTAGTGTCTAGTGCTTGAATCTTAATTTATCAGAGTTGCTTTTGACTTATTGTAAGTTAATTCCATGGGGACACAGAGATAGTAATCCTATAAACCTGTATTTACTATTTCCTTTCCTGTAACATATATATGTAAAAAAATTCAATAACTACATTGCCATAATTATTATTTTATGTATTTTAATGAAGCTGATAAAAAAGTAGTACTTAATTATAAATTATATTTCATTAACCTTCCTATTTTACATTTTTTGTTGTTTTATTTCTTTTCCTGTGACTTTTAATTATGATCTGGTATCATTTCCTTACTCCAATGCTTTGTTTCTACCTATTTTTGTGCTATTGTTGTAATTATGTATTATTATTATACATGACATTTCTATATGTTATAGACCCAACAACAAAATTATATAAAATTGTGTATACATATATAATTATATATGTATAAATCTTGTCTTATACAATTGTTTATATTGATATATATATATTGCCTTATACAATTGCTTTTCAAATTCATTAAGAGGAGAAAAGAGAAAAAACATAAAATTATACTGTCTTTTGTACTTACCTACATGATTGCTTTTACTGACAATATTGTGTTTTTTAATGTGATTTCAATTATTATCTTGGGTCTCTGACTTTCAGCCTGAAGAATTTCTTTTTGTATTTTATGTAACATGGATATGCTAGCAATAAATTTTCTCAATATTTGTTTGGCTAGGAAGGTTTGTATTTCACTTTCATTTCTGACAAATATTTTGCTGAATAAAAAATTATTTCTTAATTTTCTTTTTTCTTGCAATTTTTTGTTATTTCACAGCCTTCTTCCCTTCTGGTATCCATTGAGAGTCATTTTTTTTCCTCCAAAATTTTCTCATTTTCTTTATCTTTCAGTATTTTTACTGAGATGTGTCTGTGTGGATCTCTGTGTTTATCAGGCTTCATTAAGTTTATTGTGTGTACATATATGGCTTTTTAACAAATTTGAGAAATGTAATAACATTATTTCTTCTAGTATTATTTTCACTCCTTTTTTTCTCCTTTCCTTCTGATAGGCCATTTCTTCATAATTGTTCTTTTGTTCTTTTTTACTTCAACAAAGTAAATGGATTAAACAACACAACAAGCAAATATTGTCAGATAGAATAAAAAATAAGATCTGAGTATATGCCTTTTTCTTTGTTTTTTTTTTCTATCTTTTTCTTTAGATTGCATAATATCTATCTACCTAAATTCAAGTGTTCTGATTCGTTCTTCTATTGGTTCAAATGTACTGTTGAATCACTCTAATCAATTTTATATTTTGATTATTGTACTTTTCAACTCCAGAGTTTCCATTTGGTATTTTTATGCCTTTTATTTAATTATTGATACTCTGTATTTGATAAAATATTGGCATTTTACCTTCCTTTACTTATTTAAGCATAGCTTCTTTTAAATCTTTGAATATTATTATAATGGCTTCATTGTAGCAATTGTCTGTTAACTCTGACGTAAGAGCCCTCTCACAGTTTTTGTTGCTTGCTTTTCTCATGTATAGGTCACAGTATAACTCATAATTTTGTCACAGATTACCTCATAATTTTGTCAAAAAGTAGACATTTTAGATGCATATTGCATTAACTGTGAATACTGATACACCTACCCTCTCTGGGACTTGATTTTATTGTTGTTTATTTGCTTATTTGTTTTGTTACTTGGCTGGAATATTTGGCAAAGTCTATATCCCATTTAATGTGATAGCTCTGATGTCATGCATCAGAGGGTACAGCCTTAAATATGGACATACACTAAGATGTCAGTGATTTTAGCTGAGCTTTGATAGTCTCTTTCCCTGATTTTTCAGCTAAACTACCTGCTTCATTTGGTATCCATTCTCAGCCAGTTAGGCTTCACTCATTACTGGCTGATTGCTTGATTGTTTTTGGCAATGTCTTGGGGCATAAATTGCTCAGCAGTCTGATCCAATTAAATTTGAGCCCCTTTGCAGGGGTAGTCTTTGAGCCAAGACTTCGATGCTGGTTCCGACCCAAGCGGGCTCTTTCTCTGCACTTTTTCCTGGTTCTCTCTGCTAAACGTACAGCTAATCTACAGTCTTTTAATTTTTAATTTAATTTTTATATTTTTGCTTTCATGGAGCTATCAGCTTCTTATTGCCTTACCATAAAAATCTCCACTGATTTTGACAACTCCCTTAGCCTGAACTTTCCCATACTTTGCTCCAAATGAAGTCCCTTCTCTTGAGGACAGCTTTCGTGCTCTCTGTATTTATGGTCCCCTGGGCAAAACGTGTGTGCCACTGCTTTGGAGATAAAAATGAGAACAGTAGCCTGCTTCTTCTAGATTGATACCCCTGCTTTTTATCAGACAGTTGAAGTATCCTCTGGTCTTCTTAATTTGCCTAACCCAGCATGGGATTTCGACCATGTAAGTGAATGGGAGTATGGGCAATTAGGCACAGTATTCTTAACCATTCTTGTCTATAATAGAGTTTGTGCAACATACACCTGTTAGAAATTAGAAATCCTGGAAGCCTGTGCCTCAGTGGAAGATACCTTAACCCTAGACCTGGAATTGGAAGGAAAAGGAGTTCTGTGTTTTTGAATGACCCTACAAGGGATGAAGATTTTGCCACACCAAATTGTGGGGAGAGATATGGGTTATGATTCCCATGCCACAGGCTCTCACTATTGATGCAGAATACTAGTAGGTTTTGTAGAATAAGTGCTTCTGCATTTGCTGTTTGCTCTTAGGATAATCTCTTAGGTTGCTTCCAACTCTTGGCTTCTGTGAATAATCCAGCTATGAATATGGGTACTGATATCTGTTTGAATCTCCATTTCAAATTCTTTTTAATATCTACCCAGAGTATAACAGTTGGGTCATATGATAATTTTATGTTTAATTTTTTGATGAATCACCATACCATTTTCCTTAGTAGCTACACCATTTTACATTCCCATCAGAAATGTATTAGCGTTATAATTCCTTCACATCATTGTCCTTCCTTCTTTCTTTCCTTCCTTCCTTCCTTCCTTCCTTCTCCTAAGACTTATTCACTATCACAAGAATAGCATGGGAAAAACCCACCCTCATGATTCAATTGCCTCTCACTGGTTCCCTCCCACAACACATGGGGATTATGCGAGCTTCAATTTAAGATGAAATTTGAGTAGGGACACAGCCAAACCATATCATTCTGCCCCTGGCAACTCCAAAATCTCATATTCTCACATTTCAAAACAAATTATGCCTCCCAACAGTTCCAAAAAGTCTTAACTCAATTCAGCATTAACTCAAAAGTTCACAGTCCAAAGTCTCATCTGAAACAAGGCAAGTTCCTTCAACCTATGAGCTTGTAAAATCAAAAGCAAGTTAGTTACTTCCAAGATACAATGGGGGTATAGGCACTGGGTAAATATGCCCATTTCAAATGGGAGAAATTGGCCAAAATGAAGAGACTACAGGCCTCATGAAAGGCTGAAATCCAGCTAGGTGGTCAAATATTAAAGCTCCAAAATAATCACCTTTGATGACATGTTTTACATCCAGGGCACAGTGATGCAAGAGGTGGGTTCTCATGGTCTTGGGCAGCTCTGCCTCTGTGGCTTTGGAGAATACAGCCCCACTCCTGGCTGCTTTCATAGGCTGGCATTGAGTGTCTGCTGCTATTTCAAGTGCATGATGCAAGTTTTTGTTGGATCTACCATTCTGGGGTCTGGAGGATGGTGGCTCTCTTCTCATAGCTCCACTAGGCAGTGCCTCAATGGGAACTCTGTGTGGGGGCTCTCACCCCACATTTCCCTTCTGCACTGCCCTAGCAGAGGTTCTCCATGAGGGCTCTGCCCCTGCAACACACCTCTGCCTAGACACCCAAAAATTTCCATACATCCTCCAAAATCTAGGTGGAGGTTCCCAAACCTCAATTCTTGACTTCTGTGCACCCACAGGCCCAACAACAAATGTAAGACACCAATGAGTGGGGCTTGAACCCTCTGAAGCAATGGCCTCAGGTGTACATTGGCCCCTTTTATCCATGGCTGTGATGCAGGGCACCAGGTCCCAAGACTGCAAAAAGCAGCAAAACCCTGGGCCTAACCCACAAAACAATTTTTTCCTCCTAGGCCTCCCAGGTTGTGATGGCAGGTGCTACCACAAGGACCTCTGACATGCTGGGAGAATTTTTTCCTATTGTCTTGGTGATTAATATTTAGCTTCTCATTACTTATGCAATTTTCTGCAGCCAGCTTCGAATTTTTCCTCAGAAAATGGGCTTTTCTTTTCTATTATGTCATCTGGCTGCCAATTTTCCAAACTTTTATGTTCTGCTTCCATTTTAAACATAAGTTTCAACTTCAAACTATTTCCTTGTGAATGAATACAACTGAATGCTTTTAAGAGCACCCAAGTTACATCTTGAATGCTTTACTGCTTAGAAATTTCTTCTTCTAGATACACTAAATCATCTCTCTCACATTTAAAGTTCCACAGCTATCTAGGGCAGGGGCAAAATGCTACCAGTCTCTTTGCTAAAGCATAGCAATAATCACCTTTGCTCCAGTTCTCAATAAGTTCCTCATCTCCATCTGAGACCACCTCAGTCTGGACTTTTTGGTTAACACCATTCAACAAGTATCTAGGAAGGTCCAAACTTTCCCACATCTTCTTGTCTTCTGAGCCCTCCAAACTGTTCCAGCCTCTGCCTGTTACACACTTCCAAAGTCACTTCCACATTTTCTGGTATCTTAATAACAATGCCCCACTCCTGGTACCAATTTGTCTTATTAGTCTATTTTCTTACTTCAATGAAGAAATAGCCAAAATCGGGTAATTTAAAAAGAAAAGAGGTTGAATGGACTCATAGTTTCACATGGCTGGGGAGGCCTCACAATCATGATGGAAGGCAAAAGGCATGTCTTACATGTTGTCAGGCAAGAGAGCATGTTCAGGGGAACTGCCCTTCAGAAAACCATCAAATCTCATGAGACTTATTCACGATCATGAAAACCGCACAAGAAAATCCTGCGACCATGATTTTATTACCTCCCATTGGGTCCCTCTAACAACACATGGGGATTATGCGAGCTACAATTCAAGATGAGATTTGGGTGTGGACACAGACAAGCCATATAAGGACAAATAAGATATTTTGTTGCAGGTATGCAAAGTGTAATACTCACATCATGAAATATGGGCTATCTATCCCCTCAAGCATTTATCCTTCATGTTATAAACAATCTAATTATAATCTTTTAGTTATTTTTAAATGTACAGTTAAATTATTATTGACTATAGTCATCCTGTTGTTCTACCAAATATTAGGCATTATTCATTTATTCTAACTACTTTTTGGAACCATAAACCTCCCCTGCCACCCACTCACTTTCTCTATGCTTATCCCAGCCTGTGATAAGCATATTCCACACTCTATTTCCATAAGTTCAATTGTTTTAATTTTTTGATTCCACAAATAATTGAGAAGATGCAATGTTGATCTTACTGTGCCTTTCTTATTTCGCATAATATGATAATCTCCAGTTCTATCCATGTTGTTGCAAATGACTGAATCTCGTTATTTATATGAACTAATAGAACTACATTGCATATAAATTTTATATTTTCTTTATCATACATCTGTTAAGGAACACCTAGGTTGTTTCCAAATCTTCCTTATTGTAAACAGAGTTGTCAAAAACAGGGGGTGCAGATATCCAATTTCTGTACTTTGGGTATATACCAAGCAGTAGAATCGTTGAATCACATAATAGCTCTATTTTTAGTTTTGTGAGGACCCTCCAAATTGTTCTCCATAGTGGTTGTACTAATTTACATTCTCACAAACAGTGTATGAGGATTCCCTTTTCTCCACATCCTTTCCTCTGCCTGTCTTTTAGATAAAAGCCATTTTAACTGGGGTGAGATGATATCTCATTGTAGTTTTTATTTGCATTTTATTGCATTTAACTGGGGTGAGATGATATCTCATTGTAGTTTTTATTTGCAATGATATTGTGCATCTTTTCATATCCTGTTTGCCTTTTGTATGTCATCTTTTGAGAAATGTATATTGACATATTGTGCCTATTTTTTGATGAAATTATTAGGAATTTTTTTTTAACACACTTGTTTGAACTCCTTATATGTTCTGGTTGTTAAAACCATGTCAGGGGGTAATTTGCAAATATTTTCTTCCTTTCTGTGGGTTGTCTCTTCACTTTGTTGATTGTTTTATTTGCTGTGCAGAAGCTTCTTAACTGGATATGATTGCATTTGTACATTGTTGCTTTGGTTGCCTGCACTTGTGGGGTATTACAGAAGAAAACTTTGCCCAGATTGATGTACAGCATTTTTCAAATGTTTCCTTTTAATAGTTTTCTTTTAATGCTTTCGCAGTTTGAGGTCTTAGATTTGTCTTTAATCCATTTAGATTTGATGTTTTTATATGGTGAAAGATAGGGATCTAGTCTCATTCTTCTGCATGTGAATATCCAGCTTTCCCAGCACTGTTTTTTCAAGAGACTGTCTTTACCCCATGTATGTTCTCGGCATTTTTGGAGAAAGTGAGTTCACTTGTAGGTGTTTGGATTTGTTTGTAGGTTCCCGATTCTGTTCCTTTGGTCTATGTGTCTGTTTTTATGTCATTATTATGCTGTTTGGTTACTATAGCTCTGTAACATAATTTGAAGCCAGGTAATGTAATTCCTCCAGTTTTGTTCTTTTTGCCCAAGATAACCTGGGCTATTCTGGGTCTTTTGTGGTCCCATTTGAATTTTAGGATAATTTTTTCTATTGCTATAAAGAACTCCATTGATATTCTGATAGGGATTACATTAAATCTGTAGTGGCTTTGTGTGATGTGGACATTTAAAAAATATTAATTCCTGTAATCCATGAACATGGAATATTTTACCTTTTTTTGGTGTCCTCTGAAATTTTTTTCATCAACATTTTATAGTTTTTTATTTTTAGCAATCTTTTACTTCTTTGGTTATGTCAGTTCCTAGGTATTTAGTTTTATGTGTGGACATTGCTAATTGGACTACTTTTTAATTTCTATTTCAGTTTGTTCACTATTGGGATATAGAAACGCTACTAATTATTGTCTTTTTATCTTGTGTCCTGCAAGTTTACTAATTTTTTAAATCAGTTCTAATAGTTTTTTTTGGCACTCCTTAGTCTTTTCCCAATATGGAATTATGTCATCAGCAAAAAAAGATAATTTGACTTCTTCCTTTCCAATTTAAATGTATTTGATATATTTCTCTTGTCTGATTGCTCTAGCTACAAATTCCAGTACTGTTGAATAACATTGGTGAAAATGGGCCTCTTTGTCATGTTCCACATCTTGGAGGAAAGGCTTTTATTATTTTACTATTCAGTGTAATACTAGCTATGGATCTGTCTTACGTGGCTTTTATTATGTTGTGGTGTGTTCATTTTTTCAGAGTTTTTGTCATTAAAAGTATTGAAGGTTATTATTTTGATATCAATTGAAATAATTATAGTGTTTCTTCTTTCATTCTGTTGATATGATCTATCACTTTGATTTGCATATGTTGAACCATCCTTGTGTCATAGAAATACAGATTTCTTGGTCATGACAAGTAGTCTTTTTAATGTGCTGTTTAATTCAGTTTGCTAATATTTTGTTAAGGTTTTTACATCAATATTCATCGGAGACATTGGGGCCTGTAGTTTTCTTTTATTTTAACATATCTTTGCATGGCTTTGGTATCATGGTAATAACTATATTCATAGGATGAGTTTTGAAGTATTTTCTCATCCTCTATTTTTAGGAATAGTTTGAGTAGACTTGGTTTTAGTTCTTTAAATTTCTAGTAAAATTCAGCAGTGAAGTCATAAGGTCTTGGGCTTTTTTATCCTGGGAGAATTTTTATTACAGCTTTGATCTTATTTTTTGTCATTGGTTTGTTCCGGTTTTGGAGTTCTTCATGGTTTAATCTTGGTAGATTGCATGTCCCCAGAAATTTACCCATTTCTTGCAGATTTTCCAATTTTTTGGCATTTAGTTGCTCATAGTCAAAATTTTTTCACTGATATGTTTTTTTGCAAAGGTGGTTTCAATCCCCATTTGCCTTTTTTGTTTTTTTGTTTTTTTTTTTTGAGACAGATTCTCACTCTGTCACCAGGCGCCAGGCTGGAGTGCAGTAGCACAATCTTGGCTCACTGCAACCTCCACCTCCAGGGTTCAGGCAATTCTGCTGCCTCAGCCTCCCGAGTAGCTGGGACTATGAGCGCACGCCACCATGCTCAGCTAATTTTTGTATTTTTAGTAGAGACGGGATTTCACCATGTTTGCCAGGATGGTCTCGATTTCTTAACCTCATGATCCACATGCCTCGGCCTCCCAAAGTGCTGGGATTACAGGCTTGAGCCACCGCGCCTGGCCTGCCTTTTATTCACCTTATTCTTAAGATGTTTGTCAGAGAGATGGAAAATCGATAATGACTACTCTGGCTTCTTGCTGACAGGTGGTATAATTGGGGAAGGTTAGTTCCAGAAGAATAGGAGTAAAATTGCTGCTTTGCAGCCATCTGCGTGTATTCAGTGGTGTATGACAAAAACACTAATATTCTCACCCACAATTCTAATAAAGCACTTAAGTGAACAATAAATCATAAGTTGTTAGAAAGACGGATTGGGAGAAACAGGAAAGGGCAAATTAAATATATCATCTTTAGTATATTTGAATATCTTTTGAGTCAGTTCAGTTAAACAGCTGTTTCCCACATGAGGAGGTGGCATTTCAGATTGGCTAGGCTTCTCTATGTTATGAAGGCAAACTAATTTTAATAAGAGGCTTTTTTATAGAGACAGAAGAAAAACAAAGGTTAATGTTGGGTACATTGTATCTAGGTGTTAGATTTAAAGCATCTTTAGGTATAGAAGAGGACACTGGTAGCAATCTGATACATTTTTCTCTCACCTGTATTACAAGCAATACACTTCAACTTACAGGGCCTCAGGAAATAGGTAGTGACAATTTTATTGAGGCCAAGTCAAAAAAGAAAAATGAAACAAAACTTTGCAAGGATTAGCATGGAGACCTGTAGCCTGGAAAAAATTTAGTATTCAGTCTACGTTGCACTTAAAATAGAGGACTAGAATCTAATAACAGGTGTACTACAGTTTTTTCCTGAAATATAATTTTTATCTCTCCAATCCTTGTTTTTACTAAAAACAAATCACAGTAAGACTAATTTTTTGGAAAATAAGTTTGAGTCTTACTATATTTGGCTTGAGTATTTGCATAACTCCAGCAAGAATAATTATTTACCACACAGTCCCTGTTTTAAATTGAATTTTCTAGAACTTTATTCCCTAAGAAATCTCAGGTAAAACATTTTTAAAGCCCTTAAGCGTAGCCACAGATTTATCTGTGCTTACAAATACCTGTATTAATTGGGTGAATTTCTTACCTCAAGGTCCCAAGATAATTTGGGCTTTTGGAGCCTGTCAGGAACTGACATTCTTTACTTACCACATGGCAGGAACCCTATTCAGGGACTGTGTAGACAAGGTGTTAGGTCAGTTTTCCCAAGGGGCTTCTATTGGCCCTATATGTCAACTTTGACCCTTAAAAGAATCTGAAAGTGGCTGGGCGTGGCTCACGCTTGTAATCCCAGCACTTTGGGAGGCCGAGATGGGTGGATCACAAGGTCAAGAGATCGAGATCATCCTGGCCAACATGTGAAACCCTGTCTCCACTAAAAATACAAAAATTAAAAAGTGACCACATAATTGGAAGTAAATCACTCCTCAGCAATTGCATAGCATTTCACAGGTTTAAGTAAAACACTGGTTGGCTGCTTGTTTGTTATTTTCATCCCTTATTCCTTCCTGTCTCCATTGTTAAGCACAAT
>CAUYLG010075338.1:0-63489 GCA_963573385.1 Cacajao melanocephalus | reverse complement strand
GCCCCTTCCCCACAGAGCTAGGCCTTCCCGGGTTCAGCTGTGCTTACTGTGAAACTCTCAGTCCTCAGCGCTTCCAATTGCTGTTCTCCTTGTGGGGATGGGACCAGCCGAGCCAGACTCAAAGGGCACCCAGTCGCATATACGCCGCACTGAGAAGCACTGCGCTGCGCCGGGGCGCTGGCAAAACAGCTGCACCGGCCAAAAGAGTCGCGCTGGCGACACGTGTGGCTCCTCCGCTGGGAATCTCCCAGTTTGTGGGCCACAGAAATTCGTATGAAATTGCGGCATCCACTCGCTCTCTGTGCTTTCACTGGGAGCTACAATCCTGAGCTGTTGTTAATCAGCCATCTTGGATCTCTCCACTCGGTGATGAAGTTTTTTCTGTTTCTTAGTTTTCCTTTGGCAGACGCCCCTTCCCCGCGCAGCTGGACCTTCCCGGTTCAGTTGTGCTTACTGTGAAACTCTCAGTCCTCAGCGCTTCCAATTGCTGTTCTCCTCGTGGGGATGGGACCAGCCGAGCTGCACTCAAAGGGCACCCCATCCCGTATACTCCGCACCAAGAAGCACTGTGCCGGGGCGCCGGCAAAATAGCCGCGGCGGCCAAAAAAGTCGCGCTGGCGACCCATGTGGCTCCTCCGCCGGGAATCTCCCAGTCTGTGGGCAACAAAAATTCGTCTGAAAGTGCAGTGTCCACTCGCTCTCTGCACTTTCACTGGGAGCTACAATCCTGAGCTGTTGTTAATCGGCCATCTTGGATCTCTCCCTCGGACTTTTTTTTTTTTAAAGGAGAAACACTTTTATTTTAGTTGAGACAGGGTCTCACTCTGTCACCTAGGCTGGAGCACAGTGGCACAATCTTGGCTCACTACAACCTCTGCCTCCTGAGTTCAAGCAATTCTCCTGCCTCAGCCTCCTGAGTAGCTGGAATTACAGGCGCCAGCTACCATACCTGGCTAATTTTTGTATTTTTAGTAGAGTTGGGCTATCACCATGTTGGCCAGACTGGTCTCAAACTCCTGACCTCAGGTGATTCACCCGCCTTGGCCTCCCAAAGTGCTGGGATTACAGGTGTGAGCCACCGCACCTGGCCCACTTTAATTCTTTCAAGGTGGTTTGGTACAGTCATTCCCAAAGAGACAACATTAAAATCACCTGGGAAATGTCTTAAAAATGCAGGTCCTGGGGTTCTAACTTTCTTCCCATCCCCTAAACTTCTTCATTATTAGAGCTGGGCAGGGCCTGGAAGTCTGTATTTTAAATAAGTGCCTCCAGTGAATTTTGCTTTTATGGCTTACTTTGGGAACCCAAGAACAGCTCCCAGGACTCCGAGGCCAAGCCCTGGGCTTAGTTTCTCCTGGCAGTGTCTCTGCCGGCCTGGATGATCTCCTGGTCGCCAAGGTTCTTTATGTCTCAGGGTTATCAGGTGTGAGTATCTGATGAGATGATGAATGTGAGTACCCATCTCAGTGGGGACTCTGTAAATATAAGATATTATCAATACTCTTATTTATTGTAGTAATCACTCCTTCCCAGCCCCATTTTCTTGCACAATGACTTAATCAGAGTCACACCAGTATAGCATTTATCTTTTAAGCCTCTGGTTCATTTGACAGGATTTGATGTAAAATAAGGAGTAAGAGGCTGTGCTTTGGCTCAACAGCAAGTTCTCACTGCTAAAAAGCCTCTGATTCTGCTCTGTCTGTGCACTTTCCTGTATCAGGGGGAGGGAGAGACTGTGCAGGCGTTTAAATTGGGATTTGAAAGCTTTAGATTTTTGTTGTCCCAAAAGGTAGCCACTGGCCACATGTGGCTATGGAGCACTTGAAATTCAGCTAGTCTGGGTTGAGATGTGCTGTGACTGTGAAATACACCCAGATTTCAGACATTTAGTACTAGAAAAAGAATGTAAAGTATTGTAATAATGAATTTTATACTGATTACATAATGAAAATAATATATTGGGTTAAGCATATTATTAAAATTGATTTCACTGATTTCTTTTTAAAAAACTAGAAGTTTCAAAATTTCATATGTGACTTGTATTATATTTCAACAGACACTGCTGTTTAGGTGTTAAGTTAGCTTTGGGGGCCAGCTTAAAAAATTTACAGGGTTTGCTCTGTTTTCAAATTCAAAAGGTAAGTTTTACATTTGAAATGGACATCTAGAACAGTTATTCTGAATCATTTAACTCAACTTTGAGCGTTAGCATTGTTGTTTATTGTCCCTGGTGGTTTTATTGAAGTAGGAATTTTATGAAATAGAATCTAAAGGGCATTTAGCAGTTTATCTACTATTTTAAAAGATAGTCTCCTATCATCTCTGGGAGGGGCAAGAAGAAAATTGCCTAAGTGGAGAAATTGCTTTGCTTAGATTGAATTTTTATTGCAGAGCTGCAAAGCCCAGAAGATAGCAGTTTACAGCGGCAGCAGCAATTCATTTTTAAACTGTGGGCTTGGGATCAAACTGCTATGAAATACCGATGAAAGCACCATTCACAATCTTCCTTATCGTCTTTGGCCTTCTCTCTGGCACTCTGTTTCTTCACTCTCTTCCCCGATGGTGTTTGGGGTACTAGTGTGTGACACACAGCTGGGAACTCACACAGGAAGGCTGAGAAGAGCAGCAACAGCCGAGTTGAAGTAGGTGCTAGTCATTGAGTTTCTCTGTAAATGGTGGCATTCCTGGGAGTTCAGAGCAGTGAACTTGAAAGTGCTAAAGGCTCCCATGTCTACTCTATAGTGGGATTATGAGGAGAGTAGGAGAAACCAGAAAGCAGGATGTCAGGGATGCAGAAGTGGTTGTTAGTAGAAGTCTGGCTGAGGATCAAGTTCCCTGCCATTAGCTGTTGACATGGGCTTCAGTGCGTCTCCTACAGGCCTCAAGCCTTTCTGCTCAGACCTGTTCTAAGGGAATGGATTGGTTCTGTATAGTCAGTGAGGCACAAAATCTGATCCCCCCCGCCCCAACTTTGAATTTGAAGTCCACTATCACTAGCTATGTGACCTTGGGAACACCACTTGAATGCTCCATACCTCAGTTTCCTCATCTGTAAAATGGGCATCATAGAACCTGTGGTGAGGGTTAATTGAGCAAATACATGTAAGGTCCTTAGAAATTACGCATGAGTAAGCACTCTGTAAACATTGAATTTATTCAGGTAGCAATATTTATGCTTCCATGTACCAGGTGCTACACTGGGGCACAGCAGTGAACAAGGCAGCAGAAATCCCTTCGAGAGAGGTGCTTTCAGCAGAGGAGTTTAAGAGGTGTTTTTTGCTTATAATTATCCATGCTTGCACACTGGCTGAGGGCCTTCACACACAATGCTGCTTTATTTTGTGTATTAGGTTTTGGCATAGTAGTCTGTTTTTTTTTTAAGGTTGCAATTACAAAACCTTGGGTTTTATTCCTAGCTCACCCACTTCTTCATGGTATGACTTTGGGCAAGCTACAGAAACTCACTGAGGCTTCATTTCCTCATGTATAAAAATGCTAATAAATATCTTGCTCAAAGTAGAGTGTGAGAATTAAATGTTGTATTAAATGAGATAATGCCTGGAAAGCTCTTAGCATATGCTTGGCTCATAGTAAGTGTTCTGTAAATGTTAGCTATTATTGCCATTGCTTCTAGTTCTAGAAATTTTATGAGTCAGTGGTTCTAAATTAAAAATTCACCAGGCTAGCAGAAGGGGAAATTGAATCAAATTCTCCTGTGGTGTCCCCTCTATGGGCTAGGTTGTTCATGAGTGCCTTGGAAACCATATTCGTTTTCAGAGAAAAACAATAGAGATCCAAGCATTTAATAGAGCAGTCCAAAGATAGATAATGAGTCCCTCTCTCATCATTGGGACATCCAAGCTGGACGACGGGTCGGCAGGGATGTTATAAAGGGATGGGCCTTGAGCTTGCGGATTGCTTCCAGCTCTGAGATTACGGAGCCTTAGGTCATTAACATTTGACACCCTAGGGAGGGGTACCAATTTCTGAAGAGCAAAGGGTGACCTCAGGTTTGCCACCTCCTTCACCCAGCCAGTAAGGGAAGCTCACTTTGAGATGGCTTCTACTACTTTTCTTCTCCTGAGTGTAGTTATTTCTTGGAGGGAAGTGCTAGGGTTGAGTTGGAGAAAGATGTGCCACATCTTCACTGAATTGTTTATCCAGAGAGTGGAGGGCACCTGGTTCCTGGTGTCACACTCAGCCCTAAACTTCCTTCCCCAGGGGTGGAGTAGATAGGAATGACTTCAGAGCCAAGTGGCTAGGGAGGACTGGGCCTGGGTCTGCAGCCCTGGGGAAGCCACAGGCAGCTTTAATTCCGGGCTCCATCACTCCTCTCCTTTTGTTTGCCACTCTGGACTTACCTATGGGAAGTGAAAAAACAAAGGCACTATGTTGGATTCATCTGTCCTTTAAAAAAACAAACAAAAATAATTATTTTCATTTTTAAACACTTACTGGTTATGTCAGGCAGTTTATTTACTTTTAAAGGAACCATTTCTTAAGCATCTACTAGTGCAAAGCATCTGTTAGCCACCAGAGAGAAAAATAAAAGAGCCCAAGTGCGGTGACTCACGCCTGTAATCCCAGCACTTTGGGAGGCTGAGGAGGGCAGATCACCCGAGGTCAGGAGTTCAAGACCAGCCTGGCCACTATAGTGAAACCCCGTCTCTACTGAAAATACAAAAAGATTAGCCAGGCAGAGTGGTGCCTGGTTGTAGTCCCTGCTACTCAGGAGGCTAGGGCAGGAGAATGGCTTGAACCCAGGAGGCAGAGGTTGCAGTGAGCCAAGATCACACCATTGCACTCCAGCCTGGGTGACAGAGCAAGACTCTGTCTCAAAAAAAAAAAAAAAAAAAAAAAAGAAAAGAAAAGATCTGAGATACTTCTCTTCCCTTACTCCAAAATAGTTGAGTTCTTTCATTTTTTCAAAGTACGTGCTATGTGCCAGCCACTGTGCTTGGGCTGATACAGGGCTGAGAAGACACAAGTAGTGCTTCACCCCCTGGAAGTTACAGCCCAGTAGGGGAGGCGGCTCAGTTTCACTGAGCTAGGAATGTTAAAGTTTTGATTGTTTATGAAGAGGGAGACAGACCCACAAGGCTAACCCTTCTTGCCTCAGGCACCAGTGGCCCTGGCTTTGGCTTGGCAAATATGGTACCATTCTCTGAACCATTGGGTTTTGACTCATTTCCTGTGGTGATATCTGGGTTTCATCAGATCTAGGGGTCAATGAAATGCAGCTGGTCAGTTACCTCTACCCAAGGAGCTCAGGGTGAGTCCCCAACCCATTCACCCCAAACACATTTTCTATGCCAAGGCAGCCTCTCACTCTTCATAATCTTTGCAGCAAACCAGAAATCCTCTGTCTCATTAATAGAAAGAAGGCCTTGATGGGGTGGAGCGGGGTATGTTGCCAAGCTAATCGTTCTGGGAGAACATGAGGAGAGAAAAAACGAAAAAAATCAGTGGCCATGAATGATCTACTTTGTGAGTGACGGTATCTGCATAGTTTTAAAACTAGAATCTGTGAATCCCCTACACAGTATTTCTTTAACTTTAAGCATTCCTGTCTCATCTCTGCATTTTTGCAATACCCATGTAGTATTTTTCTTTAAATTAACTCAATACAAATGAAATAAGTAAATTTAAAAAATTTTATATTAGTCTTCATAGTTTTAATCTATGTTGTATAACTATTCATTGTACATTTTTTCTTTTTCTTTATTGTTTTTCTTTTGATACAGAGTCTTGCTTTGTCGCCCAGGCTGGAGTACAGTGGTGCAATCTCAGTTCACTGCAACCTCTGCCTCCTAGACTCAAGCAATTCTTCTGCCTCAGCTTCCCAAATAGCTGGGATTTCAGGCTCGTGCCACCACACCTGACTAATTTTTTGTATATTTAGTTAAGACAGGGTTTCACCATGTTGGCCAGCCTAGTCTTGAACTCTTGGCCTCAAGATGATCCACCTGCCTCAGCCTCTCAAAGTGCTGGGACTATAGGAGCGAATCGCTGTGCCTGGCCCATAGTAAATTTTTTCAAATGTTCTTGCCACATTGTCAAAGATCTTGTGGCATCCTTAGGTGTTTGCTCCATTCTTGGGAAGATTCTGCCTAAGAAGTTCATGAATGTTTCTCTAGGAGATCTCTGAATCTTCT
Source organism: Cacajao melanocephalus (assembly GCA_963573385.1). Taxonomy (NCBI): domain Eukaryota; kingdom Metazoa; phylum Chordata; class Mammalia; order Primates; family Pitheciidae; genus Cacajao; species Cacajao melanocephalus. The sequence goes on along the minus strand of CAUYLG010075338.1, from coordinate 57,334 downwards.
AAAATTCAAAATCGTGTTTATTGTCAAAAGTTGTGTTTATGTATTTCTTTCCTGGGGAAGACAGTCCAAAGCATTCATCAAACAAGGACCAAAAAAGGATAAGAGCCATAGTTTGTGGTTTCTGGAATCGTGTCTGAATATTATTTACAAAAATGTCATTTTCCCAGGAAGAGGAACATTGTTTTCTACATCCATTACAAGAAATGGATGTTTTATTCCTAAAGCATTCTATTTTTTTAATGAAGTGCCTATAAACTGCACATTGAAAAATGGTAATGGCCTCTCCCACATCTCATCTCTTATCTATTCTGTTTTCAGCCTTCCAACATGTGAATGTTAATTGCTGTGGAGGAGTGTGACTATTTTCTGATCCAAAAATCATGATGTATGGTCTGATTAAGGATTTTCATGTATATATTATGCCTTTCAAAGGTATAAAGAGATAACTTCCGTTACACATTTAATGAATTATCTTTATTAAAAAAGCAAAATTGAAAAAAAAGTGAGGAGGGCATCTATCTTAGAATATTGAGAATGTAAGTTCACTGTAAATATATGAATAGACCAGTAAATGTTTCAGAGAAAAAAATGAGCACAAGGAAGGCTGCTTGTTGGGGCATAAATACATGATAAAGGGGCCATGGAAAAAAGCACCATCATGCTAGATCACACAAATCAAACAGAATGCACCATTTGTATAAATGCGGACGATGCCACGTGTCTTTCCCTGCCTCTAGGGTAACACGCCAGGCAGGGGACACAAAGGGCATCCTGTTCATTCTTTCCAACTCAGCCCCTTAACCTTACAAAGAATATTAGAACGTTTGTTTGTCTCCTGTCTCCTTCCTCTGAAGGTCCATGAACATTAGATATGATGATAAAATAGAAACAGGAATTTGAAATCAGGACAAGGGAAAAATCTAAGAAAGAGGAAAAAGGCAAACCCAGGGGACTGAGAAGAATATGAAGGCACTCACATTAAGGGTCAATGTTACTGCTGAGCTTCACATTTGACTTGGAGCTTCTTGGCAGCCAAAATGAAAAAGGAGACAAGGTAAGCTTTCTGGATTTCACTGATGGAAAAGAAAAACATCCTAGTTAAGGGGTAGCTAAGTGCTTTCTAGTTTGTTTCTCTAAGTTAAAATTTCTTTCTTTCTTTTTTTTTAAATAAAGACGGGGTTTCACCATGTTGGTCAGGCTGGTCTCGAACTCCCAACCTCAGGTGATCCACCCGCCTTGGCCTCCAAAGTGCTTGGATTACAGGCGTGAGCCACCACGCCTGGCCAAAATTTTTTATAAACAAGGTCCTCTTGGACTTTTCTTCTTTGTTTTATTCTCTCTTCATTATGTGGCTCCTCAGACTGGGCCAATTTCTCATTTTAGGTGGCCATGATACAGATGGCCATATACCTCTCCTTTGTAGTGATTATCATAGATGTATATTCTCATGTGCTGATGATTATTTTGAAAGCTTGTTTCTCTACTAGACTATAAACCTCAGGAGACTAGGACCATATTGTCCTCAGTGCCCAGCCCAATGTCGGCACATGATACACCCTCAATAAATATTTTTTGAATAAATGAATAAGGCCAAAGCAGCCAGGGATTTTATGTGACTGATTCTTGTAGTGCCTTCACAGAAAATCAAGCCTCCTTCAAGTGTGCAAACTGTCTATTGTCCAGAGAGCTTGGTGACCATCTCCAAGCTCATTTTACTCTATGATGCCCTGCAGAGATTGTTAATAATGACTCCAATGTATTACAGTGTACCTGCTATAGATTCAGTCCTGTAATTGGTACTTGAGACATGTTGCTGATAGTCCTCAAAGATGAGGGAGACTGAGGCTCAGGGGGTGGGAAACAGCTTGCCCAAGGTCACATTGCTTGTAAGAGTTACAGCGAGCTCTGTCTGACTCCAGAAGGCATGCTCTTTCCTTTCTGCCTGCTGTTTCTGAACCGGAGCCACAAGTGTCTGTGTGAGTTACGGGTTCTTATCTCTTGGCAATTAGAACAGCTCAGCAAGGGTATTTCTGGCACAGGCCATTGCTGCTTTCTGACAGCTGCTACATTCCAATATCTCCCTAGTTTAGGGAAAAGAAAGCCCACACCTGGGGTTGGCAAAGACAATCTCAGAACTCATTTTCCCTGGTCTCTGCACATGGTGAATGTGTTTATTGCTCTTGTCACACTGTCTCCTGAAGTGCAGATGCATTAAAGTTGAATATTATTTTCATAAAAGCCACTGGAGAGAAAGGGAGAGAAGAGGCATGATTCGGGTGTCTTCAGGAATATAATTGGATTTGCCCAATGAGTGGGAGAGCGGAGGTGGGAAACGACAACATGCCAGCAGGTACATTTGATAGTGCTTTTGATCTGAGATTTGTCAGGCCTGTGTTTTTAATTGCTTTGTCCCTGTTGTCATTATTCTAATAGAGACCTGATTTTTAGAATGGGGCTCATTATCATATTAAACTTTCTCTGTCAGCAAGGTTGTCAAATGGGATGTTCTCCTGGCTCAGTGTTGCCACCTACCGTGTACTGTATAGATTGTCAATCTTCAAGATAGTAGAAGGCAGTAAAACACATTTCAAACTGCACCAAGGCATAATTTGATCCGTCTGTTCTTCCACAAGGTTGCAAGTCTTCAGGGTGAACGTTATAAGCATCTGTCATCACTGTGTGTCCTTGGAGTGCCAAGATTACTGGTTCTAGTGAATTCCAGTGATTAAAAAAATGCTAGACAAAAATACCAATTTTCCTTTGCTCCCTTGAGATTGAGCCTCAAAAACGTGCTGCCTGCACATGGGGATACGAGTAATTGCAACATTCAGGATTATGTAGAGAGAGTTTCCCTGAAGAAGGCACTTAGGGTGATGTTTGTAAATGTCACAAGGCTTTCAGTTCTATCTTTGGCCTGCTAGTCTCAGTAACTATTTTGGCTCATATCAGTGACTTGGAAAACCTAATAATTTTTATGTCTCCAAAGTTGTGCTTCCAGGCTGCTGGCTATTTCATATTCTAAAGTGTGTGTCTACCTTTAAAAGGACACCAGAGAATAGTGTGCCTTTACCTTCTCACACTAGAAAAGGACTGACTTGTTCGATCTACTTTTTTTTTTTTTTTTTTTTTTTTTTGATAGAGTCTCAGTCTGTTGCTCAGGCTGGAGTGCAATGGCATGATGTCGGCTCACTGCAAACTCCGTCTCCTGGCTTCAAGCGATTCTTCCGCCTCAGCCTCCTGAGTAACTGGGATTACAGGCACACCAACATGTCTGGCTAATTTTTGCATTTTTGTAGAGACAGAGTTTCACCATGTTGGCCAGGCTGGTCTTGAACTCCTGACCTCAGGTGATCTGCTGCCTTGGCCTCCCAAAGTGTTGGGACAGGCGTGAGCCACTGTACCCAGCCTCACATTCAATCTTTATTTGTGGATAGATTTAGGTTCTTTTTCCCGACTTCCCCACAGTGACTTTGACAAGTCTTATTTGGAAGAAGTAGCACAGTTATTGAACTGGTGTCTTACTGTTTCTAGTTTGAATGGTAAGAGCCCCAAAATCACCCATACACATGTACTACATTAAGATTTCACCTACTTTCCCCAGAAATTATTTAGTCAATTAGGGACAGAAAAATGTGAAAAATACAGGTGCTAATTATAACCAGACTCTTTTTTTTTACAGTAAGATTTCAAAATTTCAAAGTATTTTACATATTAATTAGGATATTTCTTCCCCTTAACCTCCAATTAATATCCACAGTAAATAACCTTTATTAATTATATGAATCTGAATGTTGAATATCCAGGAATGTGAAGACTGTACACTGAGTATTCATTTACTGCTTTATCCTGTTCCACAGTGGATTTGAGGTAGCTTGTGGGAAAAGGATGAAATATGAATAACAAAATAAAACAATCAGGAACAGTAGGAATATAAATCATATTAGGAGATTAAGCCTAAGGAGACAAGGAGAATGGCAATAGCCTGGTACTATTTCTGTTTAGCTAAAAAGCCAGTTCATTGGACAAGCTGATGTAGCTGTTTTTTTTTCTAAAGCAACTTGGAAGCTACTCTGGGTTTTGGAAAGCTCTGTGTAAACATGGGCTGCTTCATGTTCCTGACATTTTAGCTGAACTTTGAAAATTGCTTTTTTTTCCTCCCAACCTCTGCCTGACCCCCAGCACACACCCACTTCATCTGAACCAAGGAGGTGTCAATTCTAAAAGTATTTTATCAAGTGAGGTTGGCATTTTTCTGGAAATGCTATAACCTGGGTGCCAGTGGGGCATTTGGGGAGCTTATTTTGGAAACCCTTTCATTATCATGGCACTCAGACCCTTGTGAGTGGTTCCAGGACCTCATACCCTGATGGGCTGCAACGATAGGAGGACCAAAAAAGGAAGTGTTGGAGTGGAAGGGGGCGGTGAAGCCCTCTTCTCCCAAGTCGGCAGAAGGCATGATAATCTTTCTTCCACGGCTCCTGTCTCCAGCCTCTCCTCCAGGACCAGAGAGCTTCCTGTTGCCTTCTGGAGGCCTGGTATGCTGGAAGTCATCCTGAAAGAATGCTGCTTAGATAGGCTCCCAGGAAGCTGATTCAGAGGATGGGGCTGGGATGCAGACTTTGCTGGATCCCAGAGAGTTGGCTGGGCATGGTGCTCTCAGCTTTGAAGCAAGTTACAGTCTTGTGCCATGATGTGGCTCTGCTCTTGCTTGTTACAAGCCGCTGAAGGTCTCTAGCTGGGAGAGCAACCTTCTCAACATACCCAGGAAGGATTCATAAGACCATGAGATGCCACAGATTACATCTCCTGCCCTTTCCCATAGCTCACTGCCTTTGTGACTTTTCCTCTTGGGACATTTAATCGATATGTCAAACTAACATGTCCAAAACAGTTCTTGATCAATTTTGACACCTCCCCTCCCCTTTGACTTGTCCTTCTCTCCCAGGCTTATTCATCTCAGGAAATAGTGCTGGCATCCACTCAGTTGCTCAAACAAAACCCTGGAAGTCTTGTTTTTCTCTTTCCTTCTCTCCTGTCATAAATCCTATCAGTAAGTCCTGTTGGCGCTACCACTAACACACCTGGCAAAGTTGAATCCCTCCCAGGAGTTTCACTGTTGCCATTTTGGCCAGCCACCATCCTCTTCTGCCTGTACTGCTGCAGCAGTCTCTTTACCTTGTCTCCCTGCTCTTCCCCACTTCTTTTCAGAGGCATTGGCATGGCACTATAATCATACTGGCTTTGCATACTGGATCCTCTACTTTCTGTGATGGGCAAGTTACCTGACCTCTTTATGCCTGGGTTTTGTCATCTGTAAAATTAGGACTCTAATAGTATTCATTTCAAAAAGTTTTCATGAAGATTAAAGGAGATCATACATACAGAGTTCTTACGACAATTCAGAGCACATAGTTAAGCACTGAATAAGTATTAGGTTTTTATTTATTGTCCTTAATCCCCAGGCCATTGTCTACATAGAAGATACAGAAATCTTTTTGAAAAGGAATCAGATTATGCCTCCTTTCTTCTAAACCCTTCAATGGCTTCCTATTGCCTTTGGAAGATAACCCAAATTCCTACTAGGTATTAAAAGGCTAACCTGATTCCTCTACTTCATCTTTTTCTATCCTTCCCACTGGTCACTGAGTTCCAGTTTCACTGTCCTTCTTCCTTCCCAGGAATAAACTTAGTTTATTCCCATCTATTCTTGTGCAAGGACTGCTCTTCCCCTAGGCCTCAGCTTAAATGCCACACCTTAGCGAGGTCTTTCCTGTTATATACCCTGACTTGGACGTATCACAGTTTGGTTTCTTCATAGCACACATGGAGATCTGAAATACTTTGCTTATTTATTATCAGTATTTCTGTCCCTCTGTCTCTTCTATCACTACTGCATCTACTGTGCATACTATGCATGATTTGTAGAAGGACTAAAAATAAATGTTATCAGTTGACAGGCAAGACATGGCGGCTCATGCCTGTAATCCCAGCACTTTGGGAGGCCCAGGCAGGAGGATTGTTTGAATCCAGAAGTTCAAGACCAACCTGGGCAATATAACAAGGCCCTGTCTCTACCAAAAAAATTGAAAAATTAGCCCAGTGAGGTGGTGTGCACCTGTAGTCCTGGCTACTGGGTGGAGAGGCTGAGGTGGGGGGAATCATCTGAGCCCAGGAGTTGGAGGCTGAGGTGGGAGGATCATCTGAGCCCAGGAACTGAAAGCTGCAGTGACCTATGGTCATGCCACCACATCCCAGCTTAGGTGACAAAGCAAGACCATGTCACAAAAAAAAAAAAAAAAAAGGAATTGATAATGATAGCCACCATTTATTTAGTACCTATTGTGTCCCATGCTGTTATATCATTCTGTTATTTAATCCTCATAACAATACTACAGAGTTAGGTATTTTTAATTCCATGTTAGAGTTGAGGAATAGTGGCTCAGGGAAGAAAAATATTATCCAGGGCTCCCCAGCTGGTAAGTGGGTGAGTCCAGATTTTAACTCAGATCTGTGAGAATTCATGGAGTTTATAGGTGATAATAATGCTGGTGAGTCGAGAGCATTCACACCTGGCTTATGAGTACAAGATGAGACTGTGCAGGTGTCAAAGGTATACTATCTTCAACCTTTTAAAATTTGACGGTTTATAGACCTTTCTATGCAGCCAGTGCTTCCTTTACTTGTATTTTTCTCTTTCTGGCACTCTTCATCATGCCCTAGTTTTGTAATTTTGAAAAACTAGGAATCCAGTACCCCAAGAGGTACCAATTGGATTCTGTTCAGCTTCTTTTTTTTTTTTTTTCCTTGGAGATGGAGTCTCACTGTGTCCCCCAGGCTGGAGTGCAGTTGTGCAATCTCTGCTCACTGCAATCTCCATCTCCTGGGTTCGAGCAATTCTCAGCCTACCAAGTAACTGGGATTACAGGTGTGTGCTACTACGCCTGGCTAAGTTGTTTTTTTTTTGTTGTTGTTGTTTTTTGTATTTTTTAAAGTAGAGATAGGGTTTCACCATGTTGGCCAGGCTGGTCTTGAACTCCTACCTGAGGTAATCTGCCCACCTCGGTCTCCCAAAGTGTTGGGATTACAGGTGTGAGCCACCACACCTGGCCTCAGCTTCAATTATAAATTAATTCAAGCCTCCTTAGGTGATTCCTGCTAGAAGGTAAAGGTAGACAGGTATATTAGGTCTTCTTGGCCTCTTACCTTAGAATTTCTCAGTGTGGGTTCCAGACCACAAGCAGCCAAATCACTGAGGTGCTTGCTAAAATACAGATTCCTGGGCTCACCCTAGACTTTCGGCATTAAATTCTCTGGTGGTGGGCCTCTGAAATCTGGTTTAAGCAATTCACTTACTTCAGTCTCCTGAGTAGCTGGAATTACAGGCATGTGCCACCACACCCGGCTAATTTTTTTGTGTTTTTAGTAGAGATGGGGTTTCACCATTTTGGCCAGGCTGGTCTCGAACTCCTGACCTTGTGATCTGCCTGCCTTGGCCTCCCAAAGTGCTGAGATTACAGGTGTGAGCCACTGTGCCCAGTTGAAATCTATATTTCTAATGTGAAGTTGTTCTGGTTAAAATGTAAGTATGAAGATCATTGGTCATAGTTGTTCTAGCTTATTAGGTGTTTGGTGATTTGGTTTTGTTCTTTGATTTTAAAAAATCAATAAAGCTATTTATTAATTATTTGTTTTATTAAAACTCTTATTTGGATGGCGTTTGGTCTCTGGCCATGGAGCAAGCAGGCTTTTTTCCCATGTTAATGGCCCGTACATGCCAGGTGCCAGGCCCAAGTTGTCCTCCTTGGTCATGTGCTCCATGTTTCCAGCTTAGGCGAAGGCGGAGAGCCTCATTTCTGTCTCTGAGCTGTTTCCTGGTTCTAAAGCACTGGCCAGCTCTCCAGTGGGTGGACCTTCTGATGCATTTGGTTCCATTAAAATTGTTTTTAAAATTCAGGTTTGTTTTTGTTACTTCCCTCCCAGAAGCAATTCTGGAATGATCAAAATTCCCAGTGCTTAATGTTTGTGCTTTCCTCCCCTCTGTTCACTCTCTAAAGGCCTCACGTTTTAATAGACACAATAACGGTAAAATTAGCTTGATTAGACTCTAGGTGGATTTAAAAATGTAACCTAACGGCAACTCTGTCTGGCTTGGAAATCATGTGTTTTATTTTGAGCAGAGAATGTTGGTATTTGCAATGACTGGTAAGGGATTGAATGATTATTGAATTAAAGTGGTCAAATTATACAACCATTCCTTATCTTTAGATTCTGTCCTGGTGGTTTTGCCTGTTGTGTTTTTATTTTTTATTTATTTGTTTTTGAGGCAAGGTCTCTGTCTGTTGCCCAGGCTAGAGTGAAGTGGCACAAACACAGCTCATTGTAACCTCTAGCTCCTGGGCTCAAGGGATCCTCTTGCCTCAGCCTCCCAAATAGCTGGGGCCATAGGCAGGTGCCACCATGCCCGTCTACCTATAGTAAAAAACTTGGCCCCTCGGCTTGGAGTTTTAATTCTACCTGCCTTCCTTCCTTGGATTAAGAGTTCCTGGGTATTGCCACAAGAGAAAGTCAGCACAGTTGTCTTTCTTACCTCTGTTTCTTCCTGTGGTCTATGAGCCCTCTAGGTTATTGGAAAGCTCAAAATGTGAAGCAAATTGTAGTTTAACAGCCTTGCACGAAAGCACCCACAACTGGCCAGCTTCCTTCTCCCCCAAAAAATCCCAGCACATATTTTCATTAAATAATAATCCCCTACACTGAGGTGGTGCAGTTCCCTTTGTTGAAGAGCTTTTACATCCACCATCTAAAAGGAGAGTAGGGGCTTAATTAGGCTATTTACCAAGGAGAGGTGGAGGCAGAGATCACCCAGCCAGTTATCACTGAGCCCAGTCTTGTCTATGGCTTGCTCTTATTCACCTGGTTCTCGCCTGTGTGCTTGGTGGCACACCAGGTGTGAGAAAAGCAAGGCAAACACTTTTGGGTCCTTAGGACCAAGGGTGTGTACCTTATATGCTCTCAGCTTATTAAGAACCCAGAATATTTGGTAGAGAGTTTTGGGAGTAAGGGACAGACACATTAGCTGATGGTCATGGCTGCTTTATTTTGGAACCTTTAGTTTAAGCCTCTGAGCATTATTGTAAGCACAGCCAAGGAGGTAAATGTAAAAATAATTTTCTTGCCAGTTTTTCCTGCATGGTATCCTAGCGACGGTGCACTTTCTGTCCTTGGGTGTTGGGGCACCAACTGGGGCTGTATCAAAGCTTGCAGAGGGGAGGAATATGAAGGGCATGGTCAGTCATCCCTTTAAAAGTCAAGGCATAGTTTCTTTTTAGTTTATCTTTTGGAGAGTTTTTTGAATGCAGTTATTTTTAAGCAGCATTTTATGTTGTGATTACCAAAGTAATACATGTTATTGTCTGACAACTTCAAAACCACAGAAAATCCCAAGGAAGGAAGTAAAAATCAACTGTAATCTGACATCGTTAACATTTTGGTAAATATCCCTCTAGTAGTCAGTTATTCATTTGCTGAACTTTCATACAATGATTAGGTTCTAAAATTATAGTGTATGGTTTAAAAAAAACCCCTCATGTGCCCTAAAAAAGTCAAATGTATCCTAAACTACCATGGACAGTAATTTTTATACACACTAAAATTAGACTTAAGGGCAAAAAAAGGTACATGAGGGCCAGGTAGTCCTGTAATCCCAGCACTTTGAGAGGCCAAGGCAGGAGGATCATTTGAGCCCAGGATGGGAAACCAGCCTGGACCAAAAAAAAAAAAAAAAAAGAAAAAATAAATTAGCTGGGCATGGTGGCACACACCTGTAGTGTCAGCTACTCAGAAGGCTGAGGTGGGAGGACCATTGAGCTCTGGGAGGTTGAGGCTGCAGTGAGCCGTGATTGCACCACTCTGTCATTACTCTCATGATGGAGCAAGATTGTGTCTCAAAATAAAAATACAAAGAAAAAACAATCTGGGGGCAAAACCAATCTAACCTTTAAGATTACTATCAAATCCCTAATGGTGAGTAGATGGTAGTGGAAAATTGAATTCTGTTCCAGTTTGCCTGTAAGGTTTATTTCATTCTTTTTTTTTGTTTTTTGAGACAAAGTCTCCCTCTGTCACCCAGGCTGGAGTGCAGTGGTGCAATCATAGCTCACTGCAACATCAAGCTCCTGGGCTCAAGAGATCAAGAGATCCTCCCACCTCAGCCTCCCAACGTGCTAGGATTATATGCATAAGCCACGATGCCTAGCCAACCATCTGTTTTTTGTTTTGGTTTTTGTTTTTGAGATGGAATCTCGCTCTGTCAGTAGGCTGGAGTGCAGTGGCACGATCTCTGCTTACTGCAACCTCTGTCTCCTGGGTTCAAGAGATTCTCCTGCCTCAGCCTCCCAAGTAGCTGGGATTACAGGCGCTTGTCATCACACCTGGCTAATTTTTGTATTTTTAGTAGAGATGGGGTTTCACCATGTTGATCAGGATGGTCTTGATCTCTTGACTTTGTGATCTGCCTGCCTTGGCCTCCCAAAGTGCTGGGATGACAGGCAGAAGCCACCGTGCCTGGCCCACATTCTGTTTTAATATTAAGTTTCTATAACTTTAATATGGGTTGATAAATTTACTTGTGAGGATGACATGCTATAGTGGCATCACACTTTGCCTCAGATGGTAGGTTCTGAGTCAGCCAGTAAGAAAAAGGAGCACAGGTGCTTACCACCTCCCTCCCCTACAGACAACACACTCACACACACACACAAAATGGGGATAATTTTTTCTGTAACATTTTGTTTTATTCAACAGTAAGTATTTACTATGTCATTTTAAAAGTTGTGTGTATTCCACCATAGCACGTACCACAGTTTATTAACCAATTTTCTACTTGTACATTTAGGTCATTTCCAATTACTTGCTGTTATAAAAATGTTGAGATGAACAGCCTTGTGGATAAATCTTTGTGCTCCTCCACAATTAAGTATTCTGGATAAACTTTTGGTTGTGGAATTGATGGTTCACAGGATATGAGCATTTGAAAGCCTTTTAATTCATATTGCCAAATTGTCCCCAAGATCATTGCATGCTTCCTTCAAAGTGTGTTCTTGCCAGCATTACTGGAAATTATTATTCAAAGGAGTCTTGCACAGCATTCCTTTTTTGTTTTTTTGGATGACCCCGGGCTTCTGTTCATTGCCTGGCCAATTTATCCTGGAAAGAGTAAATGAAGGGAGGCTAGAGATAAGTGCTGGTGACTGGGTTGGTTGTGGGAGAGGGTGGGAAAGATCATAGAATGGTGAGCTTGAAGGCCATTTCTTTATTCTGGTCTCCAAGCTATCTTCAGCAGACATCTAAAGACAGAATATTGCTTAATACTTAAAGGGCATATATAGTTTTAAAAAGCATATTCACTATTATAATTTTTGATGTGGAAAATAACTTGGTGCCTTGTCACCACAGAAGAATGGGAATGGCATTTGTATATTTATCCAAAAGGAAGTATGGGTTTAAAAAACTATATGGAGAAACAGTGTTCTAATCCAACTTCTCATTTTATTTTTGTTTTGTTTTGAGACAGGATCTCGCTTTGTTCCCCAGGATGGAGTGCACCACAGCTCACTGCAGTCTCAAATTCCTGGGCCCAAGTGATTCCCTCCCTGCCCCCACTCCCACATCAGCCTCCTCTACGGGTACAGGCTAGCGCTACCACTCCTGGCCCAACCTCTCATTTTAGATAGAGACACTGATTCTAGAGAGTGGAAGAGATTTCTGTATGGCCACACAGCAAATCGATAACTGAGTTGGAGCCTCAAGTGAAGGTTCCCGAATTTCTGTACAGTGCTCTTTTGTGGAGGTAGGACAGCCATGGGTCAGGGAGAGATGAAAAAACAGACATAAAGGCATCTTTGGATAGATAGCCAGGCTCTTTTCTAGGGCCTGGGAGCCACCTTAGGCCCCACCTGGATAAAAGCCCAGATGTGCCTAGCATGATATTTCCACTTCTGCCTAATCATCTCCACCTGTGAACAGAAGCAGGCTTACACTTTAATACCCAGTGGTTTTGCCTGAACTTTCCCACCCCCTGGGTCACCTCTCATCTTTGTCAAGTATCACTTATTGACTGTCAAGACTTAAGGCTCCCTGGTGCATTCTTATAGTACCTCTGTAATCCCCTTGCAACAATGGTAATTACCTTGTTCTGTGTTTAATTTAGGTCTCCCTGACTAGACTAAAAGCACTATGAGTGTAGGAAGTTTATCTGTTGCTTCTGGCATATACTAACCCTTAAATGTTTGCACGTTTGAATATTTGGATGGGTGCTAATGAATGAATTAGAAGTGTGTGTGGGCTGCTGGGAGGTGCTGTTTTTGATTGCCTGCAGGACCAGGAGAGCGGTCCCTTATTGCCAAGGGCATTGAGAGACAAGAGAAAGAAAAGAGACATAGTTGAGGTCGCCAGGGCAGAGGCAAGCCAGAGGGTATGGTCTGCTTCGTTGGGTGCCTGATAGCAGCCTCCTGGGCGATGGGGTCAGCGGTCACCTCCAACCAAGCATTCATTCCTGGCTTGTCAGAATCCGTCCCCCTAATTTAGTAGGGGTTATTAGAGAGAAGCCTCCTTGAATCATTCTGGGGAAGATAATTCAAGGTCAGGACTCTTGGAGGGGAGACGACAACGACCCGGGTCTCCTGCAGCCTGGTCTTCCCAGCCGATGGGCACTTGCGGCAACGGATGATGGGTCTGCTGGTGTCTGGCTAGACACCAGAATAACGCGGTTCTCAGGCCGCAGGTCCTGCCCCTCCGCCGGTTTCCCTCCCCCTTCTCAGTCTCCCTACCCCTCCCACTTGCAGCATCCTCTGCGAGGAAAGGAATGTGCTGCGTTTGGACGCGCCGTCCTGGCCGAGCAGCAGCACCTGGGGCGCGTTCTGGACCGCCAGGGTCTGCCGTCTGGCGCTGCGCCACGTGCTTTGGTCTGTGCTGATGTCAAGTGGGTGTGGGCTCCTCGGAAAGGCCCCGGCGAGGACTAGGAGGGCGCGGGATGCACCGCGGGCGAGCTGAGGCCCCGGCGCACTCCGTAGCCCAGCGCCGCTGACCGGTGGCCCGCCCGGGCTGGCGGAGCAGTCGCATGGAGCCGCGGAGCTGCCCGCCCTGGGACGCGTGCCCCGCCACGCTGGGGGTCTGGCAGGGGCCGCCAAGGGGGGCCTGCAGGTGCGTGTGCGCGCTGTAACTTTTGGGGGGTCTGCGGGCTGTGGGGGCGCAGGGTGCACGGGCTCCCTTTGGAGGCGCTTTGTGTCTGGGCGCGGGCGTGACCGCAGCCGGCTAGTCCCCGGCCGGCCATGAGCGAGGGAGCTGTAGCTGGCCGCTGGAGTTTCTGCGAGAGAATTCATTGAGCCGGCGCCCGGCTTTGGGTTACTCCTCGGGAAGGACGCCGAGGGAGCTGCCTTGTTGCTTTTAAAAATCGGGTCTCCAAGTACAGCCTGCGTTCATGGTAACAGGATTATCTCAGCAGCAGACAGCGCGGCTTCCCGAAATCGGCTGTGGTTGGGGACCCCACGGCCCCGGAGGCGTGCGGGCTGCGGGGACAGCAACTGGCCAGCAGCGAAGGGGGTGGGGACCGGGAGGTGGGCAAAGGCGACCCCGCGAAGCGTTCCGCCCGGCGTGCCAGGGCGCCTGCCCTTCCTCTCCACCCACACTTGCCTGGAGCCGGCTACGGAGGAGGTAAGGGGTCAGCTTCTCGCCCGTGACAGCTCTGGTTTGAGACACACCTTCCCAGAGGAATGCAGAGGCTTTGTTCCAGGCGCCCGTCCCAGCCCCGAGCCCTGAAGCCCGCGGGCATGGGGCTGGGACTCCGGTGCCATTACTCATCTTTTATGGCAACGCCGCAAGCTCCTAGGTAGGCAAGTTAATTATTAATGTGTCTAGGCTGGAGAGCGGAGATCTGGAAATAAGACTGGTTGGTTGCAGGCCTCCTTCTTTCTTTTTTGGCTTTGACAAGCAAGGTTTAAGCCCAAGGTATTGCAGTCTATTTCCTGAGAAGGATAAGGGCATTCCCCCAAGGCACCAGCACTGCCTCCGAAGGGTTCCCCTTTCTCTGTTGGTGGGACAGCCCGTCTCCTCCCGGAGGACAGAAAGGGTGCATCCCTCAGTTTTTAATGTACCTTAGAACCAGCCTGTACCCCTCCTCCTTTGCCTTCCGAAAAGAATCTCACTCCCATCCCCTTCCTCAAGGCAGCTTCCTGACGAAGCTTCCAGACCAGGTGCGAGAGACCTAAGTCCTCTCGGCAGGTAGAGTCTGAAACATTCTGAAAAATGGAAAAATGTTGCCCTGTCCCAGCCACAGTGCCTGAAAACCTCCTTCGTGCGCCACCAGTGCTCTTGGGTGTATTTTCAGGCCTTGGGGCTGTGGGCAGAGGAAGAGGTGCCTGTCAGGTGTCACTTGACCTGTCTCTCCCCATCCTCAGCAGGAGGGGAGCAGGGAGGTCCAGGTAGAGAATAGAGAAGTCAGAATGAGGCTCCTCCCTCCGGCAGTTTCAGTTTCCCTCCGGTCCTTGTCAGAGAGGGTAGGTCTGAGACTGGTAGTTGTACAAGGTGTCCTGTATGTGTGCTGGGGTATTTCTGGGTGGGGCCCTAATGAATGGAAATGGAAGGGCCTGGCCTTAAATGGAGGGCTGTGGACGAGGCTGGGCTCTGGGGAGGTGGGAGGGACGGGGACTGGTTGGAGGCAGGCCTGAGGAGATTTTCTACCCCAGCTGGGGCCTTAGAAGAGTTGTGAAACTCAGCCTTCCTGGTAGCATTGTGCCTTAGAGACCTGGGAAGCTATGTGCTGGCTCAGGATGGAGTTTTCAGTCCTGCTAATGGAAGGGTCGAAGGACTGTAGAGTAAGTGTGATGAAGATGAGCGTGTCTTGGAAGTTGACATTCTGGGGAGTGTACGAGGGGGCTGGGCTTATGTAAGCGGGGAGGGGCAAAGGCAAGAAGTGTAGGGAGTGGGGTGGGCTTATGGGAGGCAAGGAGTGCAGGGAGGCAGATTTTAGCTCTGGGTGTGGGCTGTGTATCAGAGAGGTGCTCTGAGACAAACTGCTGTGCTCTCTCCCCCTCCTCCCGATTTTCTGTGCCCTTCCTCAGTAACTTGACTTCCTTTGCCTCCCTGCTCTGGTCTCCATGGGCTGGGCCGCTCCAGTCCCCACCTCACTCCAGCCTTCCAGGGAGGAAATGAGTGAAGGAAGGCTTGGCTTTAAGGGGGCTGTTGACTTGATACCCTGGGTTATTGCGGAATCAGTGCCACTTGCCCTGCCACCTGGGTTTTTAGTGCATACACTCCATGGCAGCCCTCCCCTAACACACAGGGCTCTTGCTTGTAGAGTGCCACCTTCTCCAATCCTACCCTGAGCTGCTAGTACTCTGTGAGTTGAGGATTTGAAGATGGCCTTGATTAGGAACAAGATTTTTCTATTATGGAAAGTCTGTTCAAGCCTGCCATCTAATATCTAACCTTTTGGCCTGATGGTCATGGCTGCATATTTGTGGATAATGGCCCAGCCACGGCCTGGAGCAGCTACTATCCAAGGTGATTCTGGAAAGAGTAGGTGGACAGTGGGGTCCCTAGGGCACTGAGTTGAGTGAGAGGGCATCAGAGGTTATAAGTTAAGGGGAAAGTGAGGCAGTTATCAGGCTGTGGGATTGTGGGGCAAGGATGTCATGGTCACTATGGGTTGTGAGGACAGGACTGAGTAGGGCTAGCTTGGAAATTCCACATGTCTTGCTCCTAATGTCTGCACTGGATGGAGCAGGCTATGGTGAGTCCAACATCAGTGGAGGCCTCTGTCTTGGGGCCTGACTCCCCCTGCCATCAGGGAAAAGGGGCAGCCTGTCTCTGCACCAGCTCCTTAGCTTGTCTTCTCTCCTCCTTCTTAAAAGAGGCACCTGGTTGATGGTGGTTACTGAGTTCCTCAGTAGCAGCTGTGGCAGGAGCCTTTTCCCTGGATGGGTGGCAGGAGAAGCTCCCTAGGCTAAGAGAAGAGGGCTCTGATGGTTTGTTCTAACTCAGGCAAGATTGGGAGGAGAAATAGACTAAAGACCCTGGCAGCCCTTGCAGTCTTGGTTTGCAAAAGCACAAAGTTCCAATCTAGAGTTTGTACTGTATATGGTGAAGGGAAAAGAGGCCAGTGTTCCAGGCCTATGCCCTGTGAGTGCCCAGGAATGAGGGGAGAGAGAATGAGGGGTTAATTGAAGCAGTGTGGCAATTTATTTGGGGACCTGGGTTCAAACTCAGTCTCTGCTGATTAGCTTTGTGTCCTTCAGCCTCTCTGAGTCTCAGTTTCTTTGCCCGTTTGTTAAATAGGGATAAGGCCACTCCCTCATTCCTAGGACAATTGTGAGAATTGTATGAGATGATTGTAAAGGACTTAACACAGTTCTTACCAATTGGTAGCTATTATTTTTCATTAATTAAGGCAGCTAGAATCCTTGGATCAATAGCTGAGGGGTTTTTTGGTTTTCGTTTGTATTTTAAGGTAGAAAATAAGAATGTCACAAATGTTTGTGCTGCTACCAGAGGCCATACCTGGGCTCCTAGGTTCAGATGTGACAACTGTCCTAGAAGGGTTTCATCTGACTTCCACATCAAACCTGTTTCCAGCCTCCAGTTATTCACAAAGGCCTTGGAGAACCGTGAATCTCTGACTGCAGGCACACAGCATAGCTGAACTGGAAAGGTCACCTGCTCAAACTCCTGCTGAAGCAGGCTTCTCTGGTCCAGCCAGGATTAGGGAATATTAGTCCTAAGAGCAACTGGATACCTGCCACATTTTAGCTGCATGACTCTAGACGAGTCTTTTCATCTCTTTGAGCCAGTGTCCTGTGAGAATAATAAAACCTGCCTCACACGGTTGTTCTTATGCTCAAATAGGATAACGTATGCTCAACTGTAATACAGCATTACATATTATTGATAGCTGACTAGGTACCAGACAGCGATCTCAGCATGTTCATATATTATCTCATTGAATTCTCACAGCAAGTTATGATGCAACTTAATTATTATCCACATTTCATAATTGTTATTGTTGGATAGCTGACTCCTTATTGGAAATCATGCATCTGAAGACCTATCTCCCAGAGTAGGAATAAGCTAAAATTCCTACAAATATGTTTGCATGCTACCTTTCTTCCACTGACCTATTCTAACATCCCAGGCCAAATCCGAATATAAATTTGTAAAATAAGTGTGCTATTTTGACTCCCCTCTCTGCCCTCTCATCCATGGGCTCTGTGGGGCTGATGGACACAGTGCCTTCTTGTCTGCAACTTTTAAGTGTCACTTGCATGGGACTATAACCCTCTTGCACTCACCCTACCTAGTAGTTCTTTTTAAGAAAGAAGTTGCTAGTTTGGTTTGACTTTAGGCAGGGGAAATATTTGGTCTAGCGCTGACTGTTAGGCTCAGAGTTTTCAAGGTCCCATCTTTTTTTCTGATGTGTCTGGTAAGTAGTTTTGCTCTGTTCCAGATGATCTGCCAGTGAACGGAGGTCTGAAGTTCTCAATGTGTTAGAAAAAAATTTTAAAAGGAAGAAAAAAACACCCTGTGAAAATCAGGGCTCCCAGCTGGTGGTGTTTCAGACACGGGCATTGCTCATTAACAGAGTGATGATCACAGCCCCAAATTCATTCTCATTACTTTTGTAGCATGTTTATAAGATTACAAAAAGGCTGTCACTTTGTGGGTTATTTCCTCTCTTTATGACATGAACAATATTTATGCAGGTGTGACAGCAATAAAGCAATACAGGTCTGGTTTGGAATAAAAAGTGAGATGCCACTGGTGGGGCTCTAGGCATGCCTAAGAGATTCTAGAGCTCTTTAGCAAAGAAAGGGTTTCCACGGCATAGACCTGTGCTCCCTGCTGTCATAGCAGCCACCGGTGTCATCAGAGTGGGCATCGTTCCTGCCACTTTGCTGGAACGTGGCGTGACATGTCTGAAGTCAGGTAGTCAGATATGTAATGGCAGAGATTGGACTCCAGGTTCCTGACTTTTCGGACTCAGAGGCAAGCAGTCTTATATATCCTGATAATAATTTTTAATAATTTTTCCTATTATGTACACCGTGGGAAATTTAGAATATTACATTGCAAAGAAGATAGAAGGAGGAAATTATCTACCAAGCACCAAAGGCAACCATTGCCCACATTTTGATGGATTGAAAAAGCTTTTCTCTTTCTCTCTCTTTTTTAAAATGGGGACATTTGTATTTGTCAGGAATATTTGCTATTTGTTTGCTATTTACACATCTCTGGGCATATCTAGTTTCCTGCCTTGGAACAGGCATTCTTTCTGTCAGCTTTGATTCCCTACAAATTCAGGTGAGGCTCTTTATTTTATGTAAAGCGCTGTGCTAGGTGCTGTGGGGATAAGAGATGAGCAAGACATTCCTCCGTTCCCAGTTTACAATTAAGTGGGAGGGGCAGGTGTGTATTCAACCAATTAGTACAGGCATAATAGTAATAGCAAACATCTCTGGTATCCAGCTCTTTCCAGGTGCTTTATACAAGTTACTCACACTTAATAATCAACCTTGTGAAGGAGGCATTGCCCGTTTTATAATTGTAGAAACTCAGAGGTTAAATAATTTGCCTAAGGATAAAACTAGCAGCCACCCAAGCTGAGATCCAAATCCAGGTTGTCTCATTACAAAAGCAAGTGCCCTATCTTATGAAAAACTGGTGCTATCACAAATCCCAGAAAAGGGAAGCTCAAAATCAGAGTCCTTTGTGAAGAAGGAATGGATGGTACACATGTCTTTGTCATTCCCTCTCTCATCCTTTGTCTCTGATTCTAGTTATATTGAGTAATATTTGTTGTCTTTTTTAAAAAGTTCCTTGCTTAGAATCTTTTACTTGGGTCATTTGATAATAAATCTCAGAGTATTGGAACTGGAGGGTAATGAAAAGGTTACCTAGACTGTCTTTTTTACTTTCTTTCAAATTTTTAATTTTAAGAGATGAGGTCTTGCTCTGTGGCCCAGACTGGAGTGCAGTGGTGTGATCATAGCTCACTGCAGCCTCCAACTCCTGGGCTCCTAATTCAGCCTTTCAAGTAGATGTGACTACAGGTGTGAGCCACCATGCTTGGCTACTTTTTTTTTTTTTTCTTTTTAAGAGATGAGATCTTGCTATGTTGCCCAGGCTGGTCTTGAACTGGCCTCAAGCGATCCTCCTGCCTATCTCCTGAGTAGCTGAGATTACAGGCATCAGCCATTGCATCTAGTTCTTTTTATTTTCTTACTGGGGAAAACTGAGTCTCAGAGAAGAGAAGTGACCTGGGCATAGTTTTTGGTTAAGCAAGAACCAGAACTCAGGTTTTCTTTTCATCAGAGTTTCCCAAGGTGTGAAATGATATGGAGTAATACAAGGGTGAATATTTCTTTTTCTTTTTCTTTTCTTTTTTTTTGAGTTGGCGTTTCCCTCTTGTCACCCAGGCTGGAGTGCGATGGCGCAATCTCAGCTCACTGCAACCTCTGTCTCCCAGGTTCAAGCAATTCTCCTGCCTCAGCCTCCTGAGTAGCTGGGATTACAGGCATGCGCCACCACATCTGGCTAATTTTTTTTGTATTTTTTAGTAGAGATGGTGTTTCACCATGTTGGCCAGGCTGGTCTCAAATTCCTGACCTCAGGTGATCCACCTACCTTGGCCTCCTAAAGAGCTGGGATTACAGGCGTGAGCCACTGCGCCCGGCCTAGGGGCGAATATTTCTTAATAGTTTTTTTTATATGAGTGTATAATGTTTTTCATGTGTGTTTGAAGAAAAATTTAACTAGAACATCAAAGTCATCATTTGGCAGCTGTTATTGCTTTGGATATAGCTAGAGTCCTTGTCTATTTAAAAGAAAAAAGTGGAAGTACAGGTTGGACAAGATGTGGCAGAAATTGTAGAGGAAGTATGAGCGATGTGTGGTTAAAGTTAGGGAAACAGTGCATTTACACCAATTTACACTCCCTCCTGATGGATTTACCTGCCTGGCCAGCTTTATTATTTCAGGGGCAAGTAGAAAGGTGCCAGTCCTTAGTGAAAACATACTACTTGCTGGGCATTTTACCTGCTGGTCAGTATCAGTGGGCTCATTGTACTGATGTGTATATATTGAGAAAGCTCAGAGAAGTTGAGTAAGAAGCTCAAGGTTACAGAGGATAGGTTGGAGAGTGAGGGTTCGGATCCCAGCCTGGGCTCCTTCAGTTATCCCTTATAGCCACCTGCTGCATTCCACAAGGTGAGTGAGCCTGGGACCCTTCTCCTATGTCTGACTCCTGTTGAGATTTGACATGTTCTTATTCAGGTCTCAGGCTCAAGTGGCAATGAATGAGGTTGGGTTGCTCAGTTGCTACTGTAGCCTGCTAATTTAAGGCTTGATTTTGATAGAATTTTAAAGAATGTGCAGTATTTACCAAATCTGACTCATGCTATTCAGTGATAGAACCCTTATCCTGCTTCTGTCCATGCTGTGATGACGCCATGTGAATTTTGAGCCCCAGCAAGGTGTAGATTGTGAATGACTCTTGAGATTGAGTCATCTATCCGTACTTTCAGAGTTTGGAGAATCAGCTAGTAGGCATTTACCTAGAGTGGTGTGGAGGTGCGGTGTGGGCTGCTTCCAAGTTAGCTGAAGAAACCTGGAGCTGTAGGTTACAGAGAGAGGAATGACTTTCAGGGCCCCTTGTGGGAGATTTTGGCTATAACTCGGGATCCAAGCTTCAGGTCCCTCCCAAAGCAGCCAAGAAGGTTCAACTTCTTAGTGCTTTAGGATCACGTGGAGCATGGTCTCTTGCATAAGACAGACAGTCACTGTGTATCTGCCACGTGGTAGGTGCTATGATAGTGGAGTGGGCCAAATGATGGGCCCCCTCAAAAGATGTCCATGAATATGGACCTATGAATATGTTACCTTATATGGGAAAAGGGACTTTCAGATATGATGAAGGGAAGGACTTTGGGATGAGAAGATCATGATCTGGGTGGGCCCCATGTAATCAGAGGGTCCTTATAAGATCAGAGTGAAGGGAAGGAAATATGAGGAGGGTAATAGAAGTTGGAGTGTTGTGGCCTTGAGCCAAGGAATGTGGACAGCCTCTGTCCTAGGGCCTCCTGAGGAGCACAGTTCTGCTGACACTTTGATTTCAGTGCAGTGAAACTGATTTTGGACATCTGAACTTGGAAACCTTAAGATGATAAATTTGTGTTGTTATAAATTCCTAAATTTATGATAATTTGTTATAGCAGCAATAGGAAGCTTATATAGGTAGGCACTGAAGGTAAACTGAATATAGCATATCTCTGCCTTCAAGTAGCTCTTAGTCTAGTTGGGAAAAAAGGCAAGTTAGCAGCCAATTTTTTATTTTTTATTTTTTTGAGACAGGGTCTTCTATGTCGCCCAGGCTGGAGGGCAGTGGTGCAAACTTGCCTCACTGCAACCTCCACCTCCTGGATTCAAGCGATTCTCCTGACTCAGCCCCCTGAGTAGCTGGGATTTCAGGCACCCACCACCACGCCCAGCTAATTTTTGTGTTTTTCGTAGAGACGGGGTTTCACCATGTTGGCCAGGTTTGTCTTGAACTCCTGACCTCAATTGATCCGCCCTCCTTGGCCTCCCAAAGTGTTGGGATTACAAGCATGAGCCACCCTGCCTGGTCTCAACAGCCGCTTTTGATAATAGTGGTAGTGTTCCAATAGGGCTATAAATCCAGAATTCTGTGGTGCCTAATCCAGCCTGGCCTCAGAGGTGGCACTGAGGATGAACTAGAGGAAGGGAGGCAGGGAAGGGCCTTTATGGCAGAAAAAAGAGTATCAAATTCATCTCAGTCAGATCTGAAAGCTAGGTGGAGGTTACTGGCAGTCCTTGCAAGGGAGAAAGCTGGTTCCATCTAAATTGGTGCAGTGTCCATGGCTCTGTTTTTAGACTAAAGCCTTTTGGGCCTTGCATAAGTGGGGAGATATGGTGAAAAATGCTTTCTCCTCAGGGTTGTGTGCTAATAGAGTCGACTATTCCAGGCACTGCAATGGGTTTTTTTTTGTGTGTGTGTGCCCAGGCTGGAGCACAATGGGGCAATCTCAGCTCACCGCAACCTCTGCCTTCCAGGTTCAAGTGATTCTCTTGCCTCAGCCTCCCAAGTAGCTGGGATTATAGGCATGTGCCACCACACCTGGCTAATTTCGTATTTTTAGTAGAGACGGGGTTTCTCCATGTTGGTCAGGCTGGTCTTGAACTCCCGACCTCAGGTGATACCCTGCCTCAGCCTCCCAAAGTGCTGGGATTACAGGTGTGAGCCACTGAGCCCGGCCTGCAATGGCTTTTTTACATATTGTCCCATCTAATCCTCAAAATGACTGCCTGAGGTAGGGATTGTTTTCCTCATCCTGTGATTGAGGGAAATGAGACTTAGGTTTAAGATCAGGCCCAACACCACACAGCTTGTAAGTAAGCAGTGGGGCTGAGATTAGAATCTAGGGCTTTAGGCCTCAGAGCCCAGGTTCTGAGCACGGTTTTCTGTGGTAGAAAGGCCACTCACCCAGATATGAGAGGACCTGAGTTCTAGTCCTAGGTGTGCTTCTTATTAGACTTAGAGCAGGTCAACCTACTTTCCAATCTATTTTCCCATTGATAAAAGGAGATAAGAGGCCTACCTGCCTCAGAGATGTGAGTTCAAGAAGACCCTGAAGGCAGCATGTCTCAGACAACTCTGGAGAGGGCCTTGATAGTGATGACCCTTAAGGATGACCCACAGTGCTAGGTCATCCTTAAGAGTCATTGAGGTGGGTTGGGGAATTCTGCCACAGTGGATCATTGAGGAGTCCACATGGGGCTATTGTATTTGCATCTGTGGGTAGTGGTGGAGATAGAAAGAGGGCAAGAAACAGTGGAGTGGCCTGTCTCAGGCACCGGGAGTTGGGGTATAAGTCTAGGAGACAGAGGTGTGGCCTGCATCATGTTTTCTCCAAAGACACAAATGCTTGAGGCAGCTGAGGAGAAAAACCTTTCTTGTCTTGCGGTCAGGTGACAAGCATTTAGTCCCAGTCCTGCCACTTACCGTCTGTGTGATTTTAGGCAAGTTGGCTTGATTTCTGTAACCTGCATTTTCTCATGTGTAAAACAGGGCTAATGATTCCCACTTTGCAAAGCATGTGAAAGCATCCTGTCCCTTTCCTGGCACGCAGTGGACATTCAGTAAATAGTGGTGAACTCTGCATTACTTTAATATTTCCCAGGGTTAATCCAATAAGTCCTAATTCTTTGCAGGATTCCACATTTCTCCCTTGCCTTTCAGGCTCACTTAGGCACATTGTAATTGGACTTGAAGAAAGGTCTGGTCATAGAATAAGAGCCCCATGAATTCTTGAGGGGGAAGACCCTGTGCTTCCTGGCGGGAGATGCCGGTCAGTGTTTTCCTGGTGGCTGCAGTGGGTATGCAGGGCCATTTTGAAAGCGAGGATGTTTGTCTTGCCGAGTACGAGATTGGTTGTCACTGATTTGCTTTCTGGGAATAATGGCTGTGCCGATGAAGTAGATTTATGGCACTGAGGTACGTCAGAGATGAGACTGATCTTTTTTTCCCCTTTTAAATGTCGATGTTTTCTGATTATTCAAATAATGTGCTCATTTTAGAATATTTGGAAAGTATCAAGAAAGAAAAAATAAAATGTCTACTTCTAAATCCAGAGATGATTACTGCTAATGTTTTGGTATACTTCCCTCTCTTCTTTTTTTCAAATGCACATAAACCATTTTTTGGTAAAATACACATTTTAATATGCTTTATTCACTTTTGATACCATGTGCCTTTCCCAGATCATTGCATATTCCTTAAGAACATTTTTATTTGCTACATAATAGTCTGTGGTGTACACATGCCATAATATTCTTAATCATTCCCTGTTCCATAGTTAGGCATTTAGATTGCTTCTACTTTAAAATACATAAAAATATTTGACTTTTTAAAGAACGATTTTTAAAAATTCCTGGATCTGGGATTCCTGGTCAAAGAATAAGCACATCTAAAAGTATTTGTTGGTGGACTCTTCTATTTACCTTATATTAAAAAGCAAAAAAGTTATGGTGTGGTGAGGTGTCTGCGGGCCAGCCTGGGTGAGGTCCCTGCTTCTGACCATTGTCTACAGAAGGCTGCCTCCTGGCTGCTCTCTTGCTTCCTGGCGGACAGTACAATCAGCCTCTTGTGGTTCACCAGTGAAATTTAAGTACTGGGTCAGTCTTTCCAGTGCTTCTCTCTCTGTCAGGAAGTTCATCTGTGAATCTAACCTAAATCTCATCTGCTGCATTTTAAATCCTCACCTGCTGTTACTTCCCCTCAGTGGAGTGGAGTGGAGCAAAGCTGCACACTGCCTGCAGGTAGCCTTGTTCACCTCTCTCCCCTGACCACTGTGACTCCAGCTGCCAGCCTTATGTTACCCTGGAGGAAAGTTGAGGGTCTCTGGCTACTGCTGTCACGACTGGGAGGGCGGTCCTTGCATCGAGTTGCTGCTGATAACTCCAGGTAGGGTTTCTGAATCCTAGAGTGCCCATACTGTGGAGGCCAGCATCCCAGCCTCCCCCCTGCCCTCTGCAGAACTTGTGGGGGCATTTAGCATTCAGAGTGGCGCTCTCCTCTGGATGCTGCAGGTCTATCAGATTCATTCTCTGGGGAAAAATATGTGGCTGGAGCAGGGATTAATTGTGTTTCAGCCCCAGTTGCACTGGCCAAGTGGTAAATGTACAGCAAAGGAAGACGGCCAGGCAAGGAGGGGCATTTGAGAACATTCTGGTAATGGGAAATCTGGCTGTCAGTGTGGGAGGGAAGGGTCCCACCCTGGGCTTCCCACCCTTGGTATAAAGCAGCTGTGCCCTCCACCAGAAGAGCCTTGGCCACCTTTCTTGGTCCTTTGTTGAGAGCTGACAGCTTTATTATGGAGCTTTATTAAGGAGCAGTAGGATGTTAATTTGAAAGGAAATGAATATAGCTTCAACTTCATGGTCAGCAAGAGGCCCCTTGTGTCCCCTCACTTAGGCATTTTAGAGCTGGCTGGCAATTGGCCAGCAGGGTGGAGCAAATCACACAGGAAAGAGACTGAGAATTGAGTCCTTGCAGCACCTGTGGGAGTATCTGAGCATGGCTGGAAGCCCAGAGGAGGTGGAGCCTGAAGCCTCCTGGGGACCCAGCCTGGGCTGGCTGACCTTTCCAGCAACCTGCCCTCTCCTCCATCGCAGCACCTGGAGGTCCTGCCTTAATGTTGACTGCTTGATGCTCCCAGCTTGTCCTCCTTGGAAGTTTTTCTTGCATGAGATGAGGTGCCTTGCTTTATACTTTGCTATTCCTTTCCTCAGTGCCTCGTACGGTGTAGGTCTTGATTGAAATGAAATCAGCATTCAAGGCAAAACCCAATGGTTTTGTGCTCTCAATAAAGAAGCTAGTTCTCTGCTCTTCAGCTCTCATTTAAAATATCCATGTCAGAGTGTTATTCCTCATTTTGAAGAAGGGAAGTTTTTTCTATCTTCCTTTATTGTTATACCACATTCTCTTTGGTGCTGAATGTCACTGTACTTTTAGCCTAGCAGGTAGAAGTTGGAGGCTAAAGTCCCCGCTGCAAGGCCTCAGCCCAGTGAGTGCCACCCCTGGCTGCACGTTAGAATCCCTTGGAGAACTTTTTAAAAATATGTCTGGGACCCAGTGCCAGAGACTCTGATTTATTTGGTCTGGACTGGAGCTCTGGCATCATTTTAGAAACATTTCACAGAATAAGGAGTAAGGCATGTCTGCCATACCCTATCAGCAGTTTCTTTTTATGGGAAGATACACAGTAGAAACCTGTGACACCTGCAGCAATAGTTGGAGGCAGAAAGGGTAAAGTCCCAAATGACAGCATTGCATCAGGGCTTTCCTGCGGGAGACTGGCTTGATGGGAAGCCTCCGGAGATGCATCTTGCACCTATTTCTGTTACCACGGTGTGCTCTGGCCACGTTGCTCTGCCTGGCAATTAAGCAGATGACGTGGACAGGATGAGGATGCTTTAGTTTAGGTTAAAGATAAAAAGGAAGAAGCGGGATATGAATGTTTCTCTATTTGATTCATCAGCACAGGGACTGGATTCACTTTTCTCTCAAACTTTTGGAGCAGGTGGGAGAGGGTGGGGACAGAGTTGTGAGTGAATGGTGGAGGATGGCTTTTCAGTTTGGGGCTAGAAGACAGGTCAAAGTAGTGGGTGCCTGCAGTGAATGTTCAACCCTTCATGGCTCTCTGTTATCCCTGAGACCTCACTTCTGCCAGTTTCCTCTTGAATGTTGCAGAGATCTCTTTCCAGAGGAGTCAGTAAGGTACCAGACTACTGCCATGAGTGAATGAATGCCTTGGCTGCGTGTGTTTGGGTTTGGCTGTGGGTTCCTTTTTGTGACTGAGAAAGATCACACTTCTTTTTGGCTAATGCACATGACTTAATGTCCTGAGTCTTACCCCTTCTCCCACAAACACCCTTTGGGGTGTTTGTGGTTGGCGCTTTGTTCCCAGAGTAGCCTCCCAGGTTGAAGGGCTGTTTCTGTGGTTGCAGCTGCCTCTTAGCTCTGTCTTGTGGTTGGGCTGCCTCCCTGGCCCTCTCAGCCTTAGAGAAGTTGAAGCTCCCTTGAGAGAACCCCTGTAGTTTTCCCACATCTAAGGAGGCCTCACATCTGGGGTGCTGATGATGTCATTCCCCAAACTGGCAAATCCTGCTTAGAAAAAGATACCCACGTTTTGATTTCCTCATGCTATTTCAAACTGCAATTTGCTAATCACCTATAACAGATTCCTCTTGGGTGCTTGTTAAAAATGCAGAATCTCTAGGAATAAAACCTAGGAATTTACATTTTAGCCAGGAACTCAGGTCATCAGATATAGGAATGTTTCAGTTAAAAAATGTCACATCGCCCTTGCTTTACAGTTAGGAAATGTGACAGAGTGGTTAAGTGACTTGCCCAGGATCACACAGTAGATTATAGCTGGAGCCAAGCCTGGGAGAACTCAAAGCCAAGTCCAGAATGTTACCTCTGCCTCATATTTGTACAGGGCTTTGTTCTTTGCAAACTGTCGTTCATCTTTCTGCTCCTCTAGTTTGCTTAGATGGAGAGTGCCCTTGTTTTTGGACCAGATTATTCTTAGTTGTGGGGGGCTGTCCTGTATATTATAGGATGCTTAGGAGCATCACTAGCTTTTACCCCCTGGATGCTGGTAGTGCTTCCCAGTTGTGACAACCAAAAATCTCTCCAGGCATTGCCAGATGTCCCCTGGAGGGCAAAACGGTCCCAGTTGCAACCGGATGATTTAATGAGGGAAGCCATGTTCCAGGGATGTTCCCTAATGGTATCCCATGACATTTATTTTTATGTTTGGGGACTTCGTTTGTAAAATTTGCAGAGCTGGCTTCTTCCCAACTTGAGTAATACGCTGGATTACAGACTTAAATGAAGTCACACTGAATATCAGCTCTCTCCTCATTTTTGTTTTGGCTTACAGAAGGAAGGCATAAATAAGCTTGGAAAGACCACTGACTTTGGACTCCAATCTGTGGTTTGCCTGCCACCCTGGGCTTTCTAGGTGTGTGATCGTGGGCAAGTCACTGAACTTTCTGAGCTCCTTTCCTCATCTGATTATGATGGAGGGAAATGTTTGTTGTGAATCAAAATTAAGTGACACCTTAGATGTGGAAGTGTTTATAAAACATTACTCATGGATTAATTGGTACTGATAAGATTCAGGTCTAATTACCAGCACTTGAAATTTTCTCAAATTTAAAAGTGCAGAACTCAGCACAGCAATTCCAGACTTGTATTTGGCCAAGTATATTATCCTTGTCATCTTCCCATAAAGTTAATCTTCTGCTCTCCCACTTTAAATTTGATCTCCCTCTTCTTGGTGGCCGTTGCCATATCTCTTTAGGGTCTTTGTCTCTGCACGATTGACCATTAGGTTATTACCTCTGGCAACAGCCGGTTCTTTTTATGGTGAGGTTTCTGAAGGGCTGTCAGATGTGTTATGAAAAGTGAAACCATGACACTTTTCCCTCATCGCCAGGACCCAGAGAGGAGCATGGTTAATTCATACATGAGGCCTGAATTTGGGCAGTGAAGCAAGCATCAATCTGCCAAAAGATGCATGCAGATGAACTTAAGTATAAAGGTCTTTGGGCTGTTTGGCACAGCAAAGCTCGGCTAGTGGAGTGCTTCAATTTGCAGAGGAGGAAACTGAGCCCAGAGAGGGAGCATGACTGAGGTGTCACAGGGGCCCAAGCTCTCCGGAGCCGAGGCTCTCAGCACAGTATTCACACCTGTCTAGCCTGCTGCCTTGGAGAGTGTGGTGGGGAGCAGGCCCTACTCTGTATCCAGGGCACTACTGCTGCCTTCTGTTTTCCTTCAGATGTTGCCATGCGGGCCTTGTGAGACTGTCTCTTTCTGCTCAGTAATTTTGGGGTAGAATTTTACCAGAATATACACAGTATAAGACGTGATTGTCACTGACTCTCGGAATATCTTGAGGGGAAAGGCAATGAACATTAAGAGGTTCCGGTTTCTGTGTGAACATACTGAAAGAGAAAGACTGAGAAACTGAAGCTTGTTTTGTTCCTCAGTAACCTCAAACACCATCCCTTGGTCACACATTTTCTCCCACTAGGATGTGCTCCTATTTCACTATTAACATTATTAGTGTTATTAATACTTGCTGATGTTGAGTACTGTATGCCAATGCATGTGAAGTGTTCAGCACAATGCATGTCTCATTTAATCCACCCCAAAACTCTACAAAGGTGGTACTATACCTTTCTCAGTTTTGTAAATGAGGAAACAGGTGAAGGTCACAGACTAGGAGGGAGAACTGAGATTCAAATCCCTCCAATTTATGAAGCCTCAATTGGCTCATTCCAGCTCTGTTGTACTGATTTCTGTAGAGGTGATTACTGTAAACCCCACCTGCCTGCTTCTCCCCTCCAGCCAAATTTGAAGCATTTAATGTCCCTGTGTTGGTGTACTAGAGCTGGCATTACAAAATACCACAGGCTGGGAAATGTTAATGATAGAAATTTATTTTCTTGGCCTGGCACGGTGGCTCATGCCTGTAATCTCATCACTTTGGGAGGCCGAGGTGAGTGGATCACCTGAGGTCAGGAGTTCAAGACCAGTCTGACCAACATGGTGAAACACCATCTCTATTAAAAATACAACAATTATCTGGGCGTGGTGACATATGCCCGTGATCTCAGCTACTTGGGAGGCTAAGGCAGGAGAATTACTTGAACCCCAGAAGTGGAGGTTGCAGTGAGCCGAGATCATGCCTTTGCGTATCAGCCTGGGCTACAGAGCAAGACTCTATCTCGAAAAAAAGAAAGAAATGTATTTTCTCAGTCTGGGGACTCAAAGTCTGAGATCAAGAGGTTGGCAGGTTTGGTTTATTTTGAGCCTTCTCTCTTTGGCTTGAAGGCTGCCACCTTCTGTCTGTACCCTCACATAGTCATCTCCATGTCCAAATTTCCCCCTCTTATGAGAACACCAGTCATATTGGATGAGGATCCAGTGTAAAGACCTCATTTTAATGTAATCACCTCTTTAAGGATCTAATCTCTAAGCAGTTACATTTGGAAGTTCTAGGGTTAGGACTTTGAATATTAATTTGAAGGGGATACAGTTCAGCCCACGATAGTCCTGCTATTTATCAGATGGCCAGTTGGAACTTCTACGGCTGTCTTGACTGGGTGACAGCTGGTTAGGCTGTCACGTGCCATCAGTGGTGCCAAGAGCCTGAATGAGAAGAGCTGTCCCTCACTCCACTGCCCTAGAGGGCTACTATCGAGGAAAGCACAGACTTTAGAGACTAAGGCCTGGGTTTTCGCTGATTGGACTTAACTTTCTGGAGCCTCATCTTCCTCAGCTGTAAAGTAGAGGTGATTCCTGTCTTAAATTAATGAAACATTTCATATTGAAAATGTTTGTAGCTTTGAGTTCAGGTGGGGTCGTGAGACTAATGATTACTCAGCGCCTAATCCATCACCCTCATTCCAGGGGATGGTGGAGTGGGAGCTTTGGGGAAGAATGTTTAAGGGAATGAAATACAGAGACAGCTGAAAAACAAACTGATCTCCCTTGCCAGTCATTTCTGAGGCCTTCTTACCCAGCTCTTCACCTTTTAGCAGTACTGTGGCATTGTGTGTGGCTGAGGTTCTGCAGCTCCACCCCAGAGGGCCTCATCTTGCTCTTGCCTGGGGCTCTGCGGCAAAGAAGTCAGCTTGGGGAGGGGCAGTGGGCTCAGCTTGCTTAAAGAGAAATTGCCTAATAGATACTTTGGGTTATTGTGACCTTGAGGAAAGTATAGAATTTTTTTTAAAAATCACTTTTTACTCTGAAGGTCATATAACTGCATTACATCAAAAATGGGATAATAGAGACAAAGGGGGAAAGCAGCCATAATCACTTCACCTTAAGGTATCTTCTGGATTTTATGGGGGAGTGGGGAAATAATATTTATTTTATTTTAATTAATCTATTTTTAAAATTTGAGACGGGATCTTACTCTGACACCCAGCTTGGAGTGCAGTGGCATGATCATGGCTCACTACAGCCTCAATTTCCCAGGCTCCAGCTATCCTCCTACCTCAGCCTCCCAAGTAGCTGGGACCATGGGCATGTACCACCACACCCGGCTAATTTTTGTACAGATGGGGTTTTGCCACATTGCCCAGGCTGGTCTCAAACTCCTGAGCTCAAGTAATCTTCCACCTCAGCCTTCCAAAGTGCTGACATTACAAATGAGTCACTGTGCTCAGCCCCCTCTTTTATTTATTTTAAATAGGTGTACATAATATGGCATGGATTTGACAGCGTGCAAAGTAGTGAGAAGTCTTTTTACATAGCATGCTTTTAGTCATATATATGATTTTGACTTTTTCAGTCAACATTATGTTATCTTTATATGTCTAAACAATTCTTATTCCCCATTTTGAAGTTTTAAAATTTTGCAAGCAATATATGCAAAATACATTTATGAATTTTTATTCTTGTATTAATAATGGATAGCAAAAACCAAATTAGTAACAGTGGTGGCATATTACAGTTAATTTTTATTGTGTATGCTTTTATTTTCTAAATTTTCTACAAATAAGCAGAAATATTCAGAGAAATATGGAGATATCCATAATCTTAGATTAACATTTTGGTCTATTTTTATCCAATATTCATTCCTTGCATTTTGTAAAGATAATTGAGATTATATTTTATCTACAGTGTGCTTCCTGCCTGTGTTCATTAAAGGATCTAAGTCTATTAAGCTTAGATCCTTTAAAAACTTTATTTTTAATGGCTGTACAATATTTTATCAAGTATAAACACCTTATTTTGCTTAATCATTACTTGATGGTTAGACAGTTAGGTAATTTTCAGTTTATGACTGTAAAAATAATGCTGTGATGGACAACTTCAGAAATAGTCTTTGGAAGTACTGACCCTGAAAAAAATCTGTCTGGAGCTTAGAGGAGCTATATTCCCAATGGATGAGTACAGAGCAGGCACTCAGACATTGCTTGTGCGTAGTGAATGAGGGGACATGAGTGAAGGAATGTTCTGTAAATGATTTCAATAAATGATAACATGAAAGAATAACAAATGTTTTAAGCCAATGAAAGCCTGTCAAGAGGGAGCCCAAAATGGATTGCAAAATCGAAACCTATCATACTCTGATAGATTGAAGGTTTTTGGGAGGGTTCTACAATTTGGGCTGTGAAAGATCTGAGGGAAAGATAGTGCTTTGCAAAATTGTACAGCAGGAATGTAGAGCGGGCTCTCTCTTTGTACCATGTTGAAGACTGAAGTGGCAGCGATTCTTTTCCAGTCTCTGAAGGAAGAGAACATAGCAAGAAGGACAAAAGGCAAAAGGCCTGTTTGCTGTCTGACTGTGTGCTGCCCCAAGTGGCTGCTGAAACGGAATCAGTTTGTGGAAGGTGTAGAAGAGTTTTCTTGGTTTGATTTTCTCTTTTGGAATTGAATGGGAAAATAGAATTTCTCTGAAAGATGTCTCTATTTCTGCCTGGAGCACTCTGTAATTTGGACTTTGTCAGAACAGCCTGCCTCTATTTTGAATTTGGAACCATTGACTCCCCTTTCTTTCTGCTCTGAGCTATTTATATGCCAAGAAGCACAGTGGAGGCCTTTTCACCTTCTCACTCATGACTTTAAGAAACACAGGAAAACAGCGTTCTCTAGAATCTCCTGAGTGTTGGCAACAAAGAAATGAAAGATATTCTAATGTAGACGTCTGTGCAATGGTGATGGGTTATAGATGGTCAGTGAGAACCTTGACTGCCAGTCCTGGGCGCTGATCTCAGCCTTCCCTGGGACCGTCTGGATGAGGGGGTCCTCATTCACCTAACTGAGCAAACATTCCAAATATGCTCTGTTTGCCCATTTATTCCTCTCATTCATTAATTTACTCATTGATTCCATTTGGTTTACTTCAGCTACTGATCACCTAATGTTATATGGTGGGCAGCGTGCATGGCTGTAATAATAGAGCTGTGACTAAGACCTTCCTTCCTTCCTTCCTGTTCAGCCATGGTTCAGTAGCAGTAGTGAGAAGCTATTCTAGTTTTTCTAAACAGAAGTGGTTTTGATATAGTGAACTAGGTGTTTACAGCATGACTGGAAGGGTGCAGGAGTAGGCTCTAGGCTGACCTTTGGCAATAATAACTAAAACAAGACTGCGAAAATGACCCATGAGTAATTGCTTTCATTTTCCCTTTTATTCAACTCTTTTGAGCTCCCCTTACCCTTTGCTGCCAACTTCTCTGTCCCAGATCTTAGGCTGTCTCCTTATGGGAAGAACTGTTTCAAAGCATTTATGGGTTGTAAAGTGTGAATAAGTACGTTGTTAATAATAACTGTCATTTGCTGACTGTTTATTGTGTGCCTAGCTGTCTGCTAAGTCCTTTACCTGCATTATTTGAATCCTCACATCGCCTGTTGGGTAGTTAATATTATTATCTCCATGTTGCAGAGAAGGAACCTGAAGCTAATAAAAGCTAAATGACTTGCCTAGGATAATTCAGCTAATAAGTAACATTTGAATTCAGGGAGTGTCTCTGTCCAGAGGTACTTGCAGTTTAAAAGAAAAGCTGGGCCAAAGAAGATACACAAATGACCAATAAGCAAATGAAAAGATGCTCAGCATCATTAGCTGTCAAGGAAATGTAAATCAAAACCGTAATGAAATACTACTTTACACACACTAGGATGTTTATATTAAAAAGGACAGATACTTAGGTGCTGGTGAGGGTGTGGAGAAATGGGCACACTGATGCACTGCTGGTAGGAATGGAAAATGGTGGAGCCACCTTGGAAGCCAGCTTGCAGGTTCTCAAAAGGTTAAACACGGTTACCATATGAGTCATGAATTCCATTCCTAGGTATATACCCAACAGAAGTGAAAACATGTCCACCCACACAAAAACTTGTACACAAATCATAGCCACATTATTTATAATATCCTCAAAGTGAAAACCCAAAGTTTGTCAACTGATGGGAGGATAAATAAAATGTGGTGTGTCTATATAATGGAATATTATCTGGCAATAGAAAGGAATGAAGTACTGGTACATGCTACAACAAGGATACAAGAATGAACCTTGAAAGCATTATGCTAAATGAAAGAAGCCAGTCACAAAAGATGACCTAGTGTATAATCCTATTTATACGAAATGTCCAGAATAGGGAAATCAATAGAGATAGAAAGTGGGATTTATGGCTACCTAGGGCTGGAGTTGGGGTGATGGCTAGAGGGACTGGGACTTCTATATAGGGCAGTGAAATGTTTTTAATTTGATTGGGATGATGGTTGCACAACTCTGAATATACTAAAAGCCATTGCGTTGTACATTTTATTATTATTATTTTTTGAGACAAGGTCTGGCTCTACTGCCTAGGCTGGGGTGCACTGGTGCCATCTCAGCTCACTGCAACTTCCACCTCCTGGATCAAGCCATCCTCTCACCTCAGCCTCCTGAGTAGCTGAGACTATAGGTATGCACCACTATACCCACCTAATTTTCATATTCTTTTTTTTTTTTTTTTTTTGAGACCGAATCTTGCTTTTTCCCCAGGCTAGAGTGCAGTGGCACGATCTCGGCTAACTGCAACCTATGTCTTCCTGATTCAAGTGATTCCCTTGCCTCAGCCTCCTGAGTAGCTGGGACTATAGGCGTGCATCACCACACCTGGCTAATTTTTGTATTTTTCTGTAGAAATGAGGTTTTGCTATGTTGTCCAGGCTGGTCTTGAACTTATGAGCTCAAGCAATCCACCTGCCTTGGCCTCCCAAAGTGCTGGGATTACAGACATGAGCCACAGCTCCGGCCTCATCCTCTCATTTCTTTCTTGCCCTTTGAATCTCTTCAAGGACCACCCAGTTGTTAACAATCACAATGTTTTATACAATTTTGTGTACAATTTTATTTATAGAGAAAAGTTCTGGAAGGCAATGATAAGTGGTTATGTCAAGTTGAGTAGGAGCAAAGGGAAGAAATATAATGGGGTGTCTATGCTCTTAGATCATTTGTTCCATTTTATTGTCCAAGTATAATTGCTTATGCCAGCATTTCATAGTCTACTTGCAACCTAGTAAAACACCTCATGAAAGTTACAAGGCATTAACAGAATGAAAATTCACTCTAGCCTCCTCCTTTCCACCTGAGCTAAGGGCAGACTGAACCATGCATATGTTTTTTTTAAACAAAATTTATGGATCAGTGAAGTGAAATTTTATTGAGTTCCAACTATATGTTTGAGAGCAGAGTTTGCTGTCATACAATCAGAGTAAAGCTGAGGATTTACAACCTGTGAGAGCCTTAAATGTGTAGAGTTATTTTCCCATTACACGTTAGGTTGGAAACTTGGAGTGTGACCTGGATTTCTCTGTCTGGACGGTGATACGCTCTAGGGCTTAAAGGCCTTCCCATTAATTGTGTGCATTTGTGTTTGTCTGCAAGTAAGGTCTAGGCACCTTCCCAGCTAAAGAGGGGAGTGAGGTGAAGAGCAGCTCCCCTAAGGACCTGCTTCCCACACCCTATCCAGATGAGCTCACTGACACTTCCCTACCCACTCCTAGCACCTGGGCTCCCTGCTGACACCTGAGACCAGTAAGATCAGGCCAGGAACAGCTCACAATTATGGTAGAAAGAAAACTCAAAGAGCAAAGTTCAGTTCATACTCTTACCACTTATAAGGGCTCTTTGCCTTTGGGCAAATCACTTATGTTTCTTAAGGTTTTTCTGCTCTGTATTGGAAATAATGCTATCTACTGCACATGCTTGTGATGAATATGAAATGAAAATCATATGGGAAGTACATATTCCGGTGCCTGAGACATGGTGGGGCTTCAGTAAAGATCATTACCTCTTTCCCGGTCTGCTTTTCTTCTTTGCTTTCCCTTCCCCAGGCCATATTTCTACATTAAGTTGGCAGAGAAAAATTACCTAGTTTTCTCCACTTGTAACTAAAAGTCACCTGTTAGTATTTTTATTAAAATATTTTCTCATTTATGCAAAAGTTTGGTCTATATTAAACACCTTCCCCCAAAGTAAAACCCATTGAATCAAAATATTGTTTACTCTGGAAAACACCATCCAAGAGCTCTTGGCTGTACTTGCCCTTCTGCTTTTCCATTTAGATTTTAAGATCAGTTTGCAAAGAGTCACAAACAAATCCTATGAGATCTTGATTGGTTTCCCATTGAATGTATGTTAATTGCGGGAAGAATCAGCATGTTTATAGTATTGGTGTTTTATAGCTCTCCTTTCATTTAGGGCTTTAAAAATGTTTTTCAGTAAAGCCGTATTTTTCCCCATGAAAGTCCTATCAGAGGTTCATGCAGAACAGAGTGATCAGCATAGGTTTGGATTTTAGAGGAGCAGTTACGTGATCTAAGGACAGTGAACCAGGGAAACAAAATCTAGAAGCAACGAGGCCAGTTAGGAGACTGTTGGACTAGTCCAGGTGAGAGATGATAAAAGCCAGGATTTAGGGCTGTGAGAAGGTAGAGGAGCCAACACATGCCAGAAACACTTCCTAGGAAGCGTGGACAAGGCCTTCTTAATTCTTTCAGGGCAAAATATGGAAGAGTACTTTCTGCTATTATTAATAGCTCACTATGGACTGGGCAGAGCATTCACTTGCTACATTCACCCTTGCTTCTCCTCGAAATGCTCCAAAGTAGGGACTATTATTTCTGTTCTCCAGATAAGGAAACTAAATCTCAGACAGGTTAAGTAACTAACTCAAAGTCACACAAGAGTACAAAGCAGGTATTTAAGTCCAGGTCTGCTCCTGTCCAAAGGCCACTGAACACTCAGATCTAATCTTGGGCTGTCTCAGAGTTTATTGAAAGTACTGTATGAAAATATACCAGATCTTTCGAACTTTATGACTGAAATGAAAATGACTAAAACCCTGTTCTCAATCATAGTCAGAAAACTAAATTGGAATGTTTACCTAGTTTCATAATGTTTGATAAAAGATCCAGACAGATCTGAATTTATGTGATCCATAAAAATTCGAGTTATTGAGAGGGTGGGAGAGTGGGCTTTGGGGATGCTGGGATGGATCATGTGACTCCATGGAAAGCAGCAAAAATATTTTTGAATTCTGAAAGTGTTCCCCATCATGTATTTCTGGGTAATGTTTTGTGGATGTTTTTCTTCCATCGGTCAGAAAAAAAGGAATGGTCTTAATTAAAATTTCTATTGTCTTTGCCATAGAGGAAGGAAGCCTTTTGGTGGTTGTCATGGTGATATCTGAATGACACTGTGGAAATGGGTAGTGATTGCCACCCAGAGCCCTGAAATGAGCGATTGTCATTTTCCTTGCCCCCTGAGAGGCTTGCAGCACCAAACTGCACATTTCCTTAATCGCCTTTTGCATTCACATTTGAGCCAAATGTGTGTGTGCAAGCAAATGCTCTCCACTGCAGCTACAGTTAGAGTCGTAAAGTCTGAAACCCTATTTCTAATTGCTTTGTGTTCCTGAAGCAAAATGGCATATGTGAGGTGCTCATGAAAACTCTCAGAAAGTAATTAGGAACTACCAGCCTTTCACATGGCACAGCGGGACAGTTTGCAAGCCTCCTCCCCCTCATAGGCACTCAGAAGTCTTGCCTAATACACCTTCTCTGCAGGCAGCCCATTTAAAGCCTTGTGTACTTAATGCATTGCATCTCTAAAAGCTGCCACTTGCCACTAGTCCCCTGCTCCCAGCCAGCACACTGCAGCCATCATGCTACAGGCTGGCAGAGTGCGGCTGTTCTGACAGTAAGACTAGGCTCTTTTGCTGGCTTTGGGGTTTCTGCACAATATGATTGAGGTGTAGGAAGGAAAATGGGGAGGAATGGGGCTGTGCAGCTGGGTAATGTGATGGGTTTCTTGAAGCTTGGTCTTAAGGAGACAGGATGATGATGTCTCTCGCCCCCACCTGGCTGTCTATTCTGTAGCCTTTCATACAGAGTGGTATTGTGACAAAGAGCAAAGAATTTGACATTAGAGAACCTAGTTCACTTCGTGGCTCTACCCTTAGCTAATTATTTTTTAACTTGGGCGAGAGACTTAACCTCTTCTGTGAAGTGGTAATAGTGTCAGTACTACCTCTCCAGGTCATTGCATTGCATGAGATGCGGCTTTGGCAACTGTCAGTGCTTTATATGTAAGCTGTACATTCTAATCCATTGGCTGTTCATTAAGCCAGTGCTGTATATTAGGCTCTGTGATGGAGAATCAGAATCAACAGAGAAGCAGGGCAAGCACAACAATCTCAATGAGGCAGTAAATGTCCTCTCTGTGTATGCACAAGCAAGCTCTTAGCCTCATATCAGGGAAGGCATCTAGGGAGAGTTGACCCTTGTACCTATCTTAAAGGATAAAAGCCAGAGAGATAAGGACATGGTCCTCAAGAAAAGGCGACAGTGTGTACAAAGATACTGAGGCACCCCTGGAGCCTGGGTATCCATGTGGGAGTGGTAAGCCATGAGGCAGGGAACAGGTAAGGGGCATTGTTTAAGAAGTTTAGCCCTTTTCCAGAAGGTAATAGGAACTACTGGATGATTTTAAGGCTGGAAACGGGCAACTGTCTGAAGGATCGTAGAAAGAGAATTGGGAATAGGTGGGTAGGTGTGTGCAGAGATGGGATGATGGGCTTTGGGACAGTTGCAGTCATTCCACTGAGTGGCTGTGGGGATGGAGAGGATGGGCCAGATTGGGGATATAGAGTAGAGTTGACTAGTCTTGCTGACTGATGGGGAGTAAGGGGAAAAGGTAGGATGCCTTCCAGCATTTCTAGGTGCCATGACTCTTGGCATTTGGGGAGGGACAGCTTTTCATTGTGCGGGATGGTGTTTAGCATTCTGGGCTCCTTGACCATCAAATGCCCCGTCTCCAAGTTGTTGTGATAACAAAAATGTCATAGCCATTCTTCCAAGTGCTCCTTGGTGACTTTCACCAAGATGGGGAATAAAAGAATAGAAATAGTTTGGGAAGAGTGGGAACAGTTCCACTTTGGAATATGTTGGTTTAAAGGTGCCTAGGGGACATCTTGGAAGAAGTGTCTAGTAGGTAGTTGGATATAGGGATCTGGGGCTCTAGATAGTGGATGGAACTGAGAGAGACAACTTTGAGTTATAACCATGGCAGAGCAGGAGCTTTCCCTGGGAAGATATTTAGCCTGAAAGGCAAATGGGCACCAGAACCTTGGGAACCATTGTGCATCTTGTTTAGTCTTCTGAGCTGGAGAGAACTGATGGTATTCTAGGGCTATTTTATAAGGGAGGAGAGAGTGAAGCTTGTCAAGAGCAAATTTTAATAAGTTTCTCTCTTAATCACTTTTGGCAGATTCTCTTCTTGGCTCAGCTAGTGTCCACATGAGGCTAAGAAGAAGTAGATTTTGCCCCTTTCAGTTGAGGGCTTGTTTATTGTCTGCTTTGTGGCCAGTGAGACCTAATATCTCAATGACTAGGCTGTTACTATCACCACCTCCCTTTGGATTTAGAAGTCTTTGTGCATTAGTAAGGCTTACTGTGCATCAGTAAGCCTGATACAGTTTGCTTTTTTCCCTGCAATGGCAGATTTTTCCTTGGCACCCTCTGTGTTCTTGGTTCACTGATTAATAGACACTTGAGGAATTGCAGGGAGGCGTTTAACATGCATCAGATACCATCACTAGCAGAGAAAGTGATTCACTGTGCTCTCTCTCTGCTGTCTGCATCCCTCCCTGCCGACACAGTTTGACGCTGGGGAACAGAGTCTGGATCTGGAAAGGCGCAGTATAAATGTGTGATTCAGAGTCAGTGATGTGCAGCTGTTGCCAAACTAGGAGGTGCACCGGAGAGGTGGATGGCGGAGTGGAGGATGCTTTGTGCTCCCATTTCCTTATGTTACCTTCTTCAGAGGTAGGAGTCAGTCTAGGTTAAAGGTCACAGCAAAGTCTGGGTTCTAACCTACAGATTTCCAGCCAGTGCCCATGCCTGATGGCTGGGACTTCCAGACACAAATGAAGAGGGCTAGTGATTTATTTTCAGAGGATGGAGGCCCCTAGTAAGAATAGCTTCTTATATTAAACCCTTACCCTGTAGTGGAGTTTTCTTCTTGTCTTGGAAATGTGAGGAATTGGTTTGGCCATGTTTTCTTCGTGTTCAGCCTTTGACTCCATCTCTAGAGTCAATAACCCTGGATTTGAATCCTGGTTCTGCACCTACTAGCTGTGTAATCTTATATAAATCCCTTAATTTTTCTGATCCTCATTTTTTTCATCTGTAAAATGGAGATAATAATAACTACCTTCTAGGATTTAATATGGTATGAGATAATGCCTGCGGAGTGCCTGGAGTGTAATATATGATGTGATATGTATATAATATGTTCACTGAAGTTGTCGTTATGGATCTCTCTTTTACCTTGTGTGGTTCTTTATTCACTCCCCTCCCTACCCCCAGTTTTGGATATCTGCAGGAGAAGTCTGACGATGGCATGATAGACTCTGTTAGGGTTGTGGGGAGTTGGTAGGTTTTCTATGGGGAGAAGGGACTCCAATGTACCCTTACCATTCACCTTCTTCATTTCAGGCACTATTTAGGAGATATTTTACGTTACACTACCAGTGTAGAGCTGTGATTGGAACCTAGTTCTGGCTCCAAACCCACACTCTTTCCACTGACTATTTGATGCCTTCTCCTTCCCACCCCACCACTTTGTCTTGCATCTTGCAAAACCAAATAGAAAAAGAAATACTAGAATAAAACCAGAAACATCTGCTGGGGTATTCCATTTGGGCACAGTGGTGTTCTCAGTGGAAACTCCAGGTACGTGGGGTCCTGAGGGTCAGGTGCCGTCTTCCTGCTCTGTTCCTCTAACTGGGACTCCCTTCCTGAATGGGCATCATTAGGAAATTGAAGAGGAAACTGGTTTGGGTGGGGAATTTCCAAAATCATCCCATTTTGACCTTTCCTAGAAGTGAGATAGTGAGAGCCCCTCCCTGATTAGATGTCCAGTCTGTCCCCCATGCCCTGATGCTGGGATGGTCCCCCTTCCCTGGGTCAGAGTGATGCTGGGCTAGGGAGGAACGAAGTCTTCCAGGCCCCTGGCAACCTCCCCCTCCCAAGCTGTTGGGCCTCTGGAGTCTCTAGACCCCAGTATTCCATTGCTAGAGGACCAGTAGAAGGGGCAGTTGGTAAGAGGAGGTTTTGCCTAGCCAGAGGTCCCCAGCAGGGTGGGCTGAAGGATGCTTCCTAACCTGATTCAGGAC
The DNA here is from genome assembly GCA_963573385.1 of Cacajao melanocephalus. Lineage (NCBI taxonomy): Eukaryota > Metazoa > Chordata > Mammalia > Primates > Pitheciidae > Cacajao > Cacajao melanocephalus. The sequence continues at coordinate 16,518 of CAUYLG010075338.1, read as the reverse complement.
AGCATCAACACTGGAAGCATCTGCAAGAGGCTCCTTCACTGGAGCCTCTGGAATGTGGTCAGGCTACTTTTTCTCTCAGACCCTATGGATAACTTAATCTTTTCCAAACAAAGACCCTGTGCTTTAATTCCTCATGGACATCCCTTGGGCTTTGAGCACTGCTAGCCCACAGATCTGTGTGCTGATACCTTACAGCACAGTCCTGGTTTACAGAATAAGTGCTAAATGTCAGGATTTATATGGGTCATTCCATGCTGCACACCTGCAAATGAGCTCATACAGCAGACTTTTTGCCTGTTCTTGGTTTTCTCCTTCCATTACTGCTCTGACCTCAAGGCAATGGGAAAAGTTACCAGCTGCGTCTTCCTTGTTAGGGGTGGGGGGGGGCAGGTACTAGAGAATCACATCCTTCTCTGTCACAACTTTCTCAGCCCCAACAGTGTGGAGGTGACACTGAGAGAAAAGAAATCTAGTAACATTCAGCTGCAGGGCAGCACCAAGGTGTCAGAGCTATAAGGGCTTCCTGTGTTCATCATCTCCCATCTTTTCCCATTTTATAGATGACGTAAATGAGACCCAGAAAGGGAAAGCCACCTGTTTCCTTCCCACTTGCCTGGTATTATTGTTTACCTTGAACAAACTAAATGCCCATAGTAGGGCGCAGAGGAGATATCATGATGCAGGAAAAGAGTTTGGCTTCTAGACTTAGATTCCGGTAGGAATCCTAAACCCTTTCAAAATGTATGGCCTTAGACAAATGATTTCACCTATCCTATGCCTGAGTTGCCTGAGTTAAGATGATAGTATTTTGTAGTCTTGACATAACCATTAGAGTTAATACATGCAAATATTACAAGCAGTTACTCATAAGTGGTTTGTTAGTGGATACTGGTCATATTGGACTATTAGAGCTAGAAGAGAAAGCTTGAAGGGTTGAACCCTCATGAATGGGATTAGTGTCCCTATACAAGAAGCTCTAGGGAACTTGTTTGCACCTTCTACCATGTGAGGATGCAGCAGGAAGGTGCCATCTATAAGGAATGGGCCTTCGCCAGATACTGAATATGCTGGTGTCTTGATCTTGGACTTCTCAGCCTTCAGAACTGTGAGAAGTAAATGTATGTTGTTTATTAAATAAATAAATAGAAAGTTCAATATAGATACTGTCAATTTCAATGTAAGATTCCTGGCTGGGCACAGTGGCTTATGCCTGTAAATCCCAGCACTTTGAGAGGCTGAGGCAGGTGGATCACTTGAGCTCAGGAGTTTGAGACTAGCCTAGACAACATGGTGAAACCCTGTCTCTACTAAAAATACAAAAAAAAAAAAAAAAGGGCTGGGCCTGGTGACACGCACCTGTGGTCCTGGCTACTTTAGATGCTGAGGTGGGAGGATCGCTTGGGCTAGTGGGATAGAGGTTACAGAGAGCTGAGATTGTACCACTGCACTCCAGCCTGGGTGACAGAGTGATACCTTGTCTCAAAACCAAAACCCAAAGTAAAACAATCTCCCCTGCAGAGCTGTGACCACCTACTCTTACTGCCAGGCTTCTGGGAGTTGGCTATAAGTTCTTAGCCATTGCTCTGTACGGGGCCTTGGTTCTCTTTATTCATTATGCATATCTCTTCATGCTCAGGATCTCTGTATCCTAGCCACATGTTTCAGACATCTTTTGGCTCACATAGTTGCCAAATGATGTGTTTTATGAATTCATAGATTCACAGAGCTGGAGAGGAGCAGAAGGTCATCTTGGCAGACTGCATGCTTGGGGTTTGGATCCTTCCATTAGCAACATCCTTGCCAGTTGATATTTTTGGCCCAGGCTTGAAAACTTCCACCAATGGAAGGCAGTTGACCAGTGTGATGTTCAGAGTCTCTGTGACATTGTTGACACTCAATTCCTTGAAAAATATGCCTCCCAGTGACTCCACCCACTGATCCTAGTTCAATCATCTTGAACCTCAGGGAACAAATCAGATTACTTCCTGTCTTGATAATCCTCTAGTGATGAAGACAGCAGTTGTGTCCCCTGAGTTTTTTGAAACCTTTAAACTCCAGTTGCTTCAGTGATGTGGTGTTGACCTACTTTAGCCCTTCACAATCCTGGCCTGTCTTTCCTGGACTTCCTTTAGCTTTCCTCTCTGGGCTGCAGGTATGATTCCTAGAAGTGAACACATAATTGGGCGGCATCTGATCAGTTTAAAATTGAAGAACATTTTACCCGCTTGTTTTAAACTCTATACTACTATTAAGTGAGCCCCAAGGTCCTAGTGGCCCTTGTAATAGCTTTTCCATGCTGTTGACTAATTGGATTTGTAGTAAGTCAAAGCCACTAAACTAATAAAGATTCTGTATTCATTTACTGTGGCTGCAGTAACAAATTACCACAATAGTAGTATAAAACAACAGAAATGTATTCTCTTATAGTACCGGAGACAAGAAGTCCAAAATCAAAGTGTTTACAGAGTTGGTTCCATTCCATGCCTCTCTCTTTGCTTCTGATGGCTGCCAGCAGTTCTTGGCATTCCTGGCCTATAGAGGCATCACTCCAATCTCTGCTTCTATCTTCATATGGCTCTCTCCCCTCCATATATTTTATATGCCACTCAAATCCGGACAACTGATACAGGATTTCCACATGAGTTCTCTTGACTGCACACAGAGATTCCCAGCTCTAACATATATTTTTTGAGGCTGGGTGTCATGGCTCATGCCTGTAATTCCAGTGCTTTGGGAGGCCAAGGCAGGAGGATTGCCTGAGTTCAGGAAATTGAGACCAGCCTGGGAAACATAGCAAGACTCCATCTCTAAAAATAAAATACAGTAAAATAAAAAGTCAGGCATGGTAGCTCTGCACCTATATAGTCCTAGCTACTCAGGAGGCTAAGGCAGGAAGATCACTTGAGCTCAGAAGTTTGAGACTGCCATAAGCTATCATCATGCCACATATATATATATATATATATATATATACACACACACACACACACTTTTATATATATATAGCTTAAAAATATGTAAAAATATATTTATATATATATTTTACATACTTTTAAGCTATATATATATATATATATTTCATGTTTGCTAGTGGAAATTAGTCACTGGAAAATGGATTTTAAGGCAGGACATTAATTTTAAAGCAATGTATGATTTTTTTTCTTAATCCTTGTTTTCAGGAACCTAGTGTTAATTATGGTTCAGTAATAGCTGTTAGCTCAAGCAATTTCTTAATCTTCCCAGGCCTTGGTTTCCTCATCTATGCAACAAACAGATTGGATGAGGTGAGCTCTGAGTCATTTTCAGCCTTGCAACTCTTAATACTATTATTTCTGGAAAGTAAGAGTTACCATCTGTGATGAAATAGGTCTCAATTTGTTTGCTTTATTTACTATTGTTGATTTAAAGTCTGTTTTATCTGATATAAGTAAAGCTGCTCTCACTTGCTTTTGGTTTCTGTTTGCATGGAATATTTTTTTGCAGTCTTTTACTTTGTAAATGTCTTTATCAGTGAGGTGGGTTTTTTTGTATACGGCATGTGGTTGGATCTTGTTTTTAAATCCATTCCACCAGCCTGTATCTTTTAAGAGGAGTATTTAGTCCTTACATGTTTAAAGTTAGTATTGATATGTGAGGTTTGTTCTTGTTATAATGTTGTTACCTCACTGCTTTGCAGTCTTTATTGTGTAATTGCTTTATAAGACCTGTGAGTTTTATACTTTCATGTGTTTTTATGATGATGAATATTGCCCTTTTGTTTCCATGTTTAGAATTCCTTTGAGCATTTCTTGTAGGGCCAGTCTAGTGGTGAAAAGTTCCCTTAGTGTTTGCTTGTCTAAGAAACATTTTATGTCTCCTTCATTTGTGAAGCTTGGTTTAGCAAGATACAAAATTCTTGGCTGTAATTTTTTTCTTTAAGAAGACTGGAAATAGAACGCCAATCTTTTCTGGTTTGTAAGGTTTCTGCTGAAAAGTCATTCTTAGTCTGACAGGAATTCCTTCTAAGGGGATTAGACACTTCTCTCTTGAAGCTTTTAGAACTATTTCCTTCATGTTGACTTTGGATAGTCTGATGACTATATGCCTTGGTGAGAGTCTTCTTGTAATACATCTTCCAGAAGTTCTCTGAGCCTCATGTATCTGGGTATCTAGACCTTTAACAAGACCAGGGACGTTTTCTTGAATTACTCTTTCATATAGGTTTTCCATATATTTTCTTCTTCTCTCTCTGAATCAACCTATAACTTGTAGGTTTGGACATCTTACATAATCCCATATTTCTAAGAGACTTTGTTCATTTCATTTTTTGTAGGGGGATGTGGTTGACTCCTGTCACCCAGGCTAGGGTGCAGTGAGATGATCACAGCTCTTTGCAGCTTCAACTTCACAAGCTCAGGTGATCCTTCCACCTCAGCCTCCCAAGTAGCTGGGACTACAGGTGTGTGCCACCATGCCCAGTTAATAGTTTGTATTTTTAGTAGAGATGGGGTTTTGCCATATTGCCCAGGCTGGTCTTGAACTCCTGGGCTTAAGCAATCTAAAATTCTTTCTTCTGCTTGGCCTAGCCTATTGTTGAAGCTCTTTGACTGTATTTTGTGAGTCCTTCAATGAAATTTTCATATTCAGAATTTCTGATTTTTAAAAACAATACCTCTCATCTTTCATACACTGAATTGTTTTTCTGATTTGTGTTGTTTTTCAACTTTCTCAACTTGGTGTAATAAACAGAATTTATAGCTCCTAAGACAGGTTATCTTTTGCTAATCTGAATCACAAAAACTGTCCTTTTTTTCATCTTTTGGCAGGATATACAGAAACTAAGCTGTTACACACCCTTTACAGCCCTTAATCCCTCTTCTTGATTACTTGCCTTTTATGCATAAGACACTAGGGGATTGGCATCTAGTTGGCTCTCAAATATTTGTTAAATGAATGAAGAAATATACTGTTGTCATATGTTATTATTAGGGGCAAGTAAAGCAATATCTTTCAGGTCTGACCATGTAGTAATTGTGAGCATTTTAAGATTTCTTTTGAGTACCTAACTGAAACAATTATTATTTTTTAAATGGTGGAAACTTTTTGTAGTTGCTTTCTGGAACAGTTTCCTTATCTGTGACGTGGACAGCTGTGGAGGGCTGGACTCCAGGGCCCGTGCTATAAACACCACAGTAGACTATGCATTTTTCAAGTTGGGAAAGGTCTGTGATTTTTGTCCCAGGTGGCACCTTGTTAGATGCCTTTCTAGGAGCCCCTGCCTACTGTTAGTGGCCTCTTTGGGTGGCCATCAGGGCTGCATCCACTGGTACCACTTTTCCTTTGGATTCTTTAGGGATAGAATTGTTGGTCGTGTCTTTCTGGATTTTTCACTGTGTGGAAGAAACAGTCTGTTGGCTGGTTTGGGGTTAACCTTTTCAAAAGCTCAGAGAAGGGTGAGTCCATTCACTTTTATGGAAAAAAAATTTTTTTTTTAAGATTTCTGTGACAGGGAAAATTCTGGACCAATTTTTGTCATCTTTCTTTAGTTCCGTTTTTTTCCTCCTGCCTCAGCCTCCCAAGTAGCTGGGATTACAGGTGTCTGCCACCACTCCCAGCTAATTATTTTTAATTTTTGGTAGAGACAAGGTTTCAACATTTTGGCCAGGCTGGTCTCAAACTCCTGACCTCAAGTGATCTGCCTGCCTCTACCTCCCAAAATGCTGGGATCACAGGCATGAGCCACTGCACCTAGCATCTTCCTTTAGTTCTTACTTTTACATGTGAAATCTCTCTTTTTTTTTTTTGAGATGGAGTCTCTCACTGTCACCCAGGCTGGAGTAGAGTGGTGCAATCTTGGCTCAATGCAACCCCTGCCACCTGGGTTCAAATGACTCTCCTTCCTTAGCCTCCTGAGTAGCTGGGATTACAGGCATGTGTCACCACAACCAGATTTTTGTATTCAGGGTTTCACCATGTTTGCCAGGCTGGTCTCGAACTCCTGACCTCAAGTGATCTGCCTGCCATGGCCTCCCAAAGTGCTGGAATTACAGGCATGAGCCACCATGCCCAGCAAGAAATGTTTATTTTTTTAAAACAGATCTTCTTCATGAAAGGAAGGTATTCTCTAGAATCAGTGGTGCTGGTACAAGGTAGGAGTTACAAACTCAGATGTTTACAGAGGGTTAGCAGATAACAAAAGGGCAGCATGTATTTATGCTCTTGAGTTTGTTTTTGAGGTACTCATAATAATCTGTTTATATTTATAGAAATTTCTTTACTGTAAGAAAATTATAAATGTTAGATGCGATGACAAATAACACTAGGTGTTTGTTCACCCTCAACGTTGGGGAGCAACAGGGAGTGGTGAAGACTGCAGGGAAATAAAAAGGTCAGTCTATTTCTCATTGGGGCCCTATGTTGCCACAGTTTTTGTTTTCCAAGATAAATTCAATTTCTTTGGGTTGTTTTTTTTGAGATGGAGTTTTACTCTTGTTGCCCAGTCTGGAATGCAGTGGTGCAATCTCAGCTTACTGCAACCTCCATCTCCTGGGTTCAAGCAATTCTCCTGCCTCAGCCTCCTGAGTAGCTGGGATTACAGGCATGTGCCACTATGCCCAGCTAATTTTGTATTTTTAGCAGAAACGGGGTTTCTCCATGTTGGTTAGGCTGGTCTCGAACTCCCAACCTCAGGTGATCCACACACCTCAGCCTCCCAAAGTGCTTGGATTATAGGCATGAGCCACTGTGCCCGGCTTTTTTTTTTTTTTTTCTCAATAGACATAGTCTTGCTCTTTTGTCCAGGCGGGAGCACTGCAACCTCCACCTCCCAGGTTCAAAGGATTCTCCTGCCTCAGCCTCCTAAGTTGCTGGAATTACAGGTGCCCACTACTACATCTGGCTAAATTTTTTTTGTATTTTTAGTAGAGACAGAGTTTTACCATGGTAGCCAGGCTGGTCTTAACTCCTGACCTCAGGTGATCTTCCTGCCTTGGCCTCCCAAAGTGCTGGGATTATAGACATGAGCCACTGTGCCCAGCCTAAGCTGAATTTCTATATGAAATTTTTCTATTTTAAAACTTTGGCTGAATTTTTACAATCTGAGTAGCTCAAATAAAACTAATTTGGGGGACAAACTTGTTTTCAGGTCATGAATTTGAAGTCTTTAAGACATATTGGGACAAATTGGCATATGAATGCGCCTGTGAATCTTCTCTCAGAGAGCTGGTGTTGTGTGAGAGTCCTAGGGAAAGCTGTGTGTGGAGGGGACTGTTTATGTTTATCCTTGCATATGGATATGGAGGAGCCCAAGATATATGTGTAAAGTAAAAAGCAAGTTATAGAATATGTACAGTTTTATTCTATGTATGTAAGATTTTTTCTAAAAAGATGTGTATATAAAATTTCGAGTCCATAAAAATTTCATAAATGCAGAACCCGAAAAGGATATACAAGAAACCGGTAAAGGTAGTTGACTCTGGGATTGATTCTGAATTGGAGGCAGGAAAAGGAACTGTTTTTGAGTTTATACCCTTCTGTTAGCATGCAGTACTTAAATAATTTTTGAAAAGTAAAATGAAAATAGCTGTTGGGAAGTATAATTCCTATATATTTCAATTGAGGAGTCTTGCTATATATGAATAGTGAAGCATATAAGCCTTCAGTGCTAATAATTTTGAGGAAGGAAGGATATCAGAGTGATCTGGAGTGATCAGGAAGGGCTTCTTGGAAGAGAGGGAGCCTTGAAGATTGGGCACAAATCCCTAGGGAAGTGGACAGCAGGAGCCAAAGCCCAGAGGTAGAAAAGAGAAGGCGACCTGGGGACTGGTGGGCAGTTAAATTTGGCAGAAGCCAAGAGTATTGAAAAGCAGTGAGAGATAAAGAGAGTTTAACACTGAGGAGCCATGGAGGGTGTTTAGGCAGGAGATAATGGGACAAGAGCAGTGCTCCAGCATGCTTAAACTGGCAACAAGGACGAGGGAATCTGGAGACAAAGCCACAGGGTGGCAGCCTCTCATGTGGTCCCTTCTGGCTCCCAAAATAGTTGTCACTAATTCCTGCTAGGGTGTTTCCTGGTGAACAAGGATTACTTCTGTATAACGACGAATAAGCTCGTGGCATTTCCTGTTCTTCCACTCTCCAGAGTGTGAGTCTTGGAAGCTTGCCAACCCTGCTGGTGCTCGATGTGGGTTCTCTACCTCCAAAGCCAGTATGTCTCCCAAGACATTTTGGAGGTTCTATGGAGCAACTAGCCATTGACTGACATGCAGCCACTAGAAATAAGCCCACACTTTGGAGTTAGGCAGATCTGGATTTGAATTTCGACCTTGCCACTTGCTTATTATATGATTTTAGAATGGCCCTTGACTCCTTTGGGCCTCAATTCCTCATTTGCAAAATGAAGATAATATGATTTACCTTCTAGGGTGTTAAGGGTGTTATGCCTTTTAGGTTGATACATAGCAAGTAGGTCTTCTTTGCTTTTCTATGACAACACCCACTCTGAGCTCTATCTGTATGTATATGTGTGTGTGTGTGTGTGTGTGTGTGTGTGTACTTAATAAGTGTTGGATGCGTGGGCTTTGTGCTTTTAAACCTCATCGAGTCTTTATAGTGATTGACTTGTGATTATGTGAGTGATTAGGCTATGTCTGTAGGCTAGGGTATACCTCTTCTGTGACCAAAACAGTTCTGTCCAAGTAAATGCCCTTGTTAGGATGGCTTGTGAGTCATTCATTCATTCATTCTGCTAATTATATTATAGTGATTGACTATGTATTTATTCTGCTATATCATATTATAGTGATTGACTTGTGATTATGTGAGTGATTAGGCTATGTCTGTAGGCTAGGGTATACCTCTTCTGTGACCAAAACAGTTCTGTCCAAGCAAATGCCCTATGTCAGGTTGGCTTGTAAGTCATTCATTCATTCTGCTATGGTAGATCAATATTTTGTAGGGCTTGATGTTTAATAAGATAATTTGGGAAGCCTTCTTTAAAAATATATAAAATTGCAGAAAGCATGTAAACACATTGGTAGGGCTCTTCCTGGGGCCCTGGAGGAGGCTTGTGAAAATGAGGCACCCTAAAGCTTGAGCTTTTTGGTTTCACAGTAAATAATCTCCATGTTTAAAGATTTATAGAACATTCACTACAGGTAGCATTAGAAGTTATAAAGGATATGGAGATTTCTAAAAGAGAAAAGATGGATACAAGTTTCAGTAATATAGTCATCCTACATAGACTCAGGACAAAATCCCCTTTATTTTTTTCATTCAACAAATATTTATGGAATACCTACTATGTGCCATGCACTATGCTAAGCCCTGGAACATAGCTGTGAAAACACTAGTCTCTGCCCTGTGGAGCTCATATTCAAGTGTCACCTGCATCGTGACTTGTAGACCTATGTAGGTTGCAATGAAAAGAGCCACAGTGTTGATGTGTGACTTTGGTGCCTGGTTTCTCTTTTTAATCCCTCTGCCCTTTTCAGGCCTGTTCTGGGAGTGAGTGCCACGTGGTTAAATTGGTGCTGAGAGAACCTTAGCCATCCCAAGCAGTGATGAAAGAATCATTATTACCAGGGAAAGTGGGTTTGCTGACTTGTAACAATCAAACCCTTCCCTGCCCTGACTGGTATGAAATATTGATAAGGAGACATTGTTTCTTCACCAAAGATAGGCTCTGTTTTGGGGCTAATTTCAGCTCGGTATGGCAGGGAAAACCTGGATGAGCAATTTGATCCGACTCCAGAGGTGTAGGTAGGGGTTTTTCTTTATGTCTAGATTCTAGAGGGGCAGCCAACCCCACAGTCTCAAACGATAGAATAATTGGATTCTAGAGACGTGAAGGGCTTGCCTGGTTGTTTACCTCTAGCCACTGCTCCCCTTGGCCACAGTGGGGCAGTGACTCAGAGCTGGAACTATGTTCCTGCCTGGTTGCCAGATTTTGGTGGGGGTGGAGAGGAAGGAGAATGAATGAGCAGGAGCAAGTGGCTGCTGGATTTGTAACACCTTGGGAGGCAGCTGCTCAAGAACTGAAATTGAAAGAGAGCAGGCAGGCTGGGAGTCTCCCTGTCTGACCTGAACCTGATTTTGTAAGGCTCCACAGCTGGGGAAGACACTATCTGAACATGGAGCCCAAAAGGAGAGTGAGTGTGTCAGCTGCCTTTTCCAGAAAGAACAAGAGAGCAGGTTAGTCCTGTACTGGTTTCATGGGGATTCAGTTTGCTGTGATATATTCTGATTCATGAAAGTCAAGTAATGCCTGAGAGAAAAGGAGTTTTCTTCAATGGCTGAAGAAAACTACAGTTAAATAAAAACAACCACCATCCAATGTAATTGGGCATAAACAAGACATAAGTATCATTAACTACACCTCCCTGTTATTACAAAGAATATTTTGTTGGCAAGTGAGGTCGGGGAGGACAACTGTTCTGCCTCTGTTTCTTTGTGTCTTCAGTTGTGTGTGGTGTTGTTACATTTCAGTCTGTAGTTCTGTGGATGGCAGTAGTTTAAGATGAACCTCAGCATCTTAGAATGCTACAGCTGGAGGGAAGATCGTTGAAACGTCTCCTGCTCCAGCCTTCTCATTTTATAGCTGGGGAGCCTGACTTATTTGAGTGTACTAAACGGAAGCATAAAACTGGGTGTTCTGAGATTGGAAATGTTTCCCAGGACATGTTTGAAAACTTCTATAGAATGCGACTTTTCTCAGGCTGCAGTTTCTGAACCCCGTCGGGGGGTGGAAGTGTGGCTGGTGGAAGGTGTCTCTTGATCTTAAACCACTTTGTCTGCCAGATGAGTTCTTTAAATAGAAATTTAAACAGGAGGCTGGGTGCTGTGCCTTAACTCAAAGGGAAGAAAAGAAAGCGTGTTCTTGAGCCTCTGTCCTAGAGCAGGCTAAACATGCTGGAGTCTGCAACATGGAAAAAGGCAAAACAACTCTATTGGAATGCAGTTTTAGAGCGAGCAAAAGATAAATATAGCAGGCATTGAAGGTTGGAGTGTCTACTGTGGGCTGGGACATTATCAGTATTCTTTATAACAATGCAGGGTTGGAATTAATCTTTTCTTTACAGATAAACTCAGAAAAGCCACTAACTCGCTCAAGGTCATGCACTACCAGTGTGTGGCAGAGCTGGGATTTGAATTCGTTTGTGTGACTCTGATCTGCCTGGTCTTCATGCAGGCCTTGTGTGGCCTTTCAAGATGGAGTGTCTACCTGCACCCCTCATTTTACAGATGAGGAAACCGAGGCCCAGGGAGGTCGAGTAGTTGCTTGGACTGTGGAGCTGGCTGGTGGTGACAAAGCTGGTACTCGGCTCCTATTACATTGCTTCTCTGCCATCTTTCTTTAAAAAAACATTAGGGAAGGGCTCTCTGGGTTTGATTTCCTGATTCTATCAGGAGCTTGGCTTTAGTGGTCTTGTGGCTACTGGGATCCTGTGAAATCAAAATTAAAAATTTCTATTCACCAAGTAGTCAGGGGGCCAGACAGGCTTGCGGTGTATGGGTGACTCAGTCAGAAGAGTACTTTGCAGAATGGCCATTGAGTGGATCTGCAGAACTCTGGAGAACTTAGAAGAACCTAATGAAATGTAAAGGTTTGCAAATCATGCCAGAAGTCTGTAAAATCTAGAGCTTGGAAAGGACAGGACAGACTTCCCTCTTTGAAGTTGTGAGCGTTTTAAGTTTGCTCAGTTAATTTTGTGACTCCCTCATCCCCAGCTCTGCCTGTGCCAGGCTCTGTTCCCTTTGGCACCTTTGGACCCCAAGCAGTTACTAACTGCCCCTCACGTGGGGGGTCTGGAGTTGGATGGGATTTCCATGTTGCTGCCCACGTTGGTATGGAGTGTGTGCCAGACATGGACAATATGGGAGTGGGGAAGGCCTAGCATTGCCCTGCTCCATGCTCCCCAGGGCTGGTGGAGTCTTCTTCAGGGCCTGTGGCCTTCTGCCTCCCCATCTCTTCGAGGGCTCGGTGATGCATTGTGCTGCTGAAATCAGAAAATGACATGGGTTCTGCACAGCCTCTCCCTGAAGGTGATGTGTCTGTGCTCAGGCTGTTTTGAAGTAAAGGAGTTCAAGTGCCTACTCCATGGATATTCTAGTTTCTTTGCTGTAGGAGATACATGAGGAGTAACTGAATGACTGCTCCCTGCCCTTGGATCTTACTTGAAGGGAGGGGACAGGTAGGAGAACAAACATGTGAAATAAGCAGAGAGCAATACTAGAGAGGATATAATCAGTCACCAAATTGTAGGTTTCACACCAAAACACTCTCCCAATTCACATAAGGGAGATACAGGTGATATTTGTATTATCCTCCTGTGTGTTTTTAATCACTCAGTAATTTCCTGTTGGGTGTTTACATTCCATTCTTTGATTCTCTCAGTGGAGTGTTTTAACCCTCCTTTACAGGGGTGTGGGGGAAGTTGTAGGGGAGGGCTAATTTCTCTAAATTATATTGTAACATAGTTCAGGAGAGCCAAGGATGAAGTGTTCTTGGCATGTTGGTGTCTCACCCTTGCACTGGCAGTAAGAATAGAAGCCAACTGCCTTCTGATGGCTGATGAGTGTTAGGTTCTTATCTCTGTTACCTGTGTCCAGATTTCTGTAGGGCCAGCTAGTATATTTAGAGGCAAAATTAGCTGGGTGTGGTGGTGCACACCTGTAATCCCAGATATTTGGGAGGCAGAGGCAGGAGAATCCTTTGAACCTGGGAGGCGTAAGTTGCAGTGAGCTGAGATTGCGCCACTGCACTCCAGCCTGGGTGACAGAGTGAGACTCTGTCTCAACTATCCGGGGGAAAGAGCATCCAGGCTGCAATGACAGCTAGTTCTAAGGCTGTTAAGTACGAAAGAGCTTGGTGTTCAAGGAACAAAAAGGCCAGTGTGGCTGGGCCAGCATGGGCAAGGGGAAGAATGGTACAAGATGAAGATGGAACCAGGCAGGAGTCAAGGCATCTTAGTGTTTTGTAAGCTAAGGTAAGGAGCTTATTTTTACTCTGTGTGTAAAGTAGATCTATCCTAGGGTTTAATGGAGGAATATGACATGGTCCAGCCTATATGTTAAAAGGTCCATGAGGCTTCCAGTGAAGAGAATGGGTGCTACAGAGGCCAAGGTAGAAGCAGAGCCGGTGGGAGGCTGTTGCAGTATCTAGTTAAGAGATGAGTAGGGTGCTAGCTGTAGAGATGGACAGGAGTGTGGATGAATTCAAAGTGTATTTTGTAGATAGAGGCAATAGCACTTGGTTCTGTGTGCCTCACATATTGTACATGGAGGTTAAGGTAAAGAAAAGAATAAAGGATGACTCGAAGGTCATAGTGATGTTAATGGAGATAGGGAAGCCTGGAGGAGTATTGAGTTTGGGGGGAAAGGAGGCTGATTCTATTCTTGCTGCATTAAAATGTAGATGCCTATTAGTCACTGCTGTAGTCAAGTTACCGTTAGGTTCAGCAAATGTTAATTGAGTACCTTCTGTATGCCAGGCATTTCCCAAGGCTCTTTCATGTATGTTCCCTCATTTTATCCCCACAACAACCTTTTGGAGGAACAATTTTATGCCCTATTTGCAAATGGAAGAATTGAGCCTCAGAGAGGTGAGGTGACTTAATCTGGTTTGAACCCAGATCTTCTGACCCTAGGGCTCTGGGCTGACTTGTTGCTTAGGGCAGATGTTGAAGGAGGCTGATTAGTGCTATGTTGATAGCTTCTACTTAAAGAGGGGATGGGGGACCCTACATTGGCTCATCCACAGCTGGTTCTGGAAGAAGGGCCTGTCAGAGGAATGCCCATGTGCAGTGAGCTGTTGTAAATCTTGATATTGTCAAAATAGTGCAAACTCGAAAGACGATTTCAGTAAGATTTTCAATCCCCTTAGAAACGCCACATTAATGATGATGTTTTGCATTAAATGAGCAATTTTGTAAAAGTGTTAAGTAAAATAAGCCACAAGGAGCTTAAGAAACAATTGAGGAAAGGTAGAGATGCTGTCTCAAATCTTGATTGGTAACTCTTTACTGTGGGGCCCAAATCAGAGCTGAAGATGAAGAAGAGGCAATTTCTTGTATTCTCAGAGTTTCAATTTCCAGTTTTGAGACCTAACTAGGAGCATTATTAGGTTATCCAGAATCCTTGGTTTTCTCCAGACACTGGTATTTAAAACAAAGATAGTAAGTGGCTATACAAGCCTGGGGGCAGTGCTGAATGTTGCTTCAGGGCTGCAGGGTAACGCTTTTACAGTGTTCTAGGAGCCACACTGAGGAACCGGAAGGTCCAGTGGGGCAGATACGGCTGAGCATACCGATGAGAAGATCTTTAATAGAGTCCCTCCTCAGGCTTTTAGGCCAGATATTTTTCTTACATTTTAAGCTCTTTCTTCTCCTCTTTATAGCATGGGCCAGATAAGAGCTAGTGCTGACTGAGCAGATTTGTCACACTTTCAGCATACCAATACCACTACTGTCAGAAAACCAGATTTATCAGCGTGCTCTGACCCCCATTGCTGAGCATCACTCACATAACACCAGAACTTCTTGCCATGCCAAAAAAATTGCTGTGCTGTGTCATTGGAACCTTTATGTTTAACCAACAAGAGTCACTGCTCATATTAAAATCCATATGAATAGAAAAGTAATCTTGGAAAAATGTTTCAAGAAACTAGAGGATGTATTTACATTTTGACTAGCCCTGTCATTGTAGGTCGGCTCCACCTTACATTGAGCTCAAATCAGTCTCCAGGTCTCCATGGCCCTCACTTTATTCTCTTATCAAGTCTCTTGTGTTTGCTGTCAGACTTCTTTAGGGCCTAACCCAAGTCCTTCCTGGCCCAGGACTTGTGAAGACGTGCTTGTTTACGTGGATGGTTACCCATAGCCCGCTTTCACAGGTGTTATCCTTCCCTGCCCTGTTCTATCCATGTTCCCTGGTCCTTTCTTAAGTGAGACTGGCTGCCATTCCACTTCGAGGGGCTGCTTCTGGGAGGAAGAGGAGGACTTGAGAGGCTAGATTGCATTTACCTCATTTGCCAAATGACTTTCTCAGTGTCCTGAAGACAAAGAGAAGCCCTTGTGTGGAACAGGGAGAGTTTTTGTGCTCCCTTGAAACCAGCCACTGGGCTCCCAGCCAGGCCATCTCTGTACTACCATAGAGCAAGGTAGCAATTCAGGTTTAAGAGCAGGTATTTCAGGGATGTGTCTGTGCCTGCTAAATGCTTGTTGAGACATAGTCATAGGACATGGGACTCTTCATGGGTGTTAGAATCAGGAAATGGAACTGACTGAGGGCTTTTGTGTTGGGGAGCAAGGGACAGCAAATAAAGCCAGAGGACTTTGCAATCACCAAATGGGTTTAGGGGAGCCAGTGTTAAATAGGCAGCCTTTTTTTGGCAAGGGTGAGTCTGGAGTAGTGGAAAGAGATCAAAAGGGTGGTGTGTGCGGGGAACATAGGAGTTTACTGCTGTTGTAGGTAAATCTCCATTCTTTGGGGGCCTTACTTTCCCCATTTGGGACCTGGTGTGGTGATACCTAACCAGCCCTTTTAGGTATTTGCAAATGTTGAATGGAATCGACCAGGGACCTCCCCTTAGCAAAATGAGTGTGTTTGATCAAAAATGATGAAATTTTGGCCAGGCATGGTGGCTCACGCCTGTAATCCTAGCACTTTGGGAGGCCAAAGAGGGCAGATTGCTTGAGCTCAGGAGATTGAGACCAGTCTGGGCAACATGGTGAAACCCCATCTCTACTAAAAATTAAAAATTTAGCCAGGCATTGTGGTGTGCTCCTGTAAGTCTCAGCTACTTGGAGGACTGAGACAGGAATGTTGCTAAAACCCAGGAGGTTGAAAATGCAGTGAGCTGAGATAGTTCCACTGCACTCCAGCCTGGGTGACAAAGTGAGACCCTGTCTAAAAAAAAAAAGGGAAATTTTAAGACTTCGATATTCAGAAAGCATTACTTTGGTTCATCTCTTTTCTCCTGGGTTTAAGTGATTCACCTGCCCCAGCCTCTGGAAGTGCTAGGATTACAGCTGTGAGCCACTACACCTACCCCATGTCCCAGTCTTATAATTTATTGACAAAATTATCTTGTACAAGGCAACCCCTCATTCACTTCTGAGCCATATTTCCTCATTCATAAAATGAAGGTTGATGGTGTTAGTACTCTAGATGTGTAAGAAAGTGTAAACTGCAAAGCCCTTTAGAGATAATGATGGATAGCGGTGCTAATGCTTTATTGTTATTTCCATTATGAGCAGGGATTTTTTTTTCCTCCAGGTGGAAATGAGGCAGGTTTAGATTTAGAGTTTGCATTTTCAGATTCTCTGGCAAGTGGAGATAAGTTTCTAGAAAAAGCTGAACTGGGAGCAATGGCTCACACCTGTAATCCCAGAACTTTGGGAGACCGAGGTGGGTGGATCACCTGAGGTCAGGAGAGCGAGACCAGCCTGGCTAATATGGTGAAACCCTGTCTCTACTAAAAATACAAAAATTAGCCAGGTATGGTGGCACATGCCTGTAATCCCAGCTACTTGGGAGGCT